>VUQH01091264.1:0-13104 GCA_015106775.1 Etroplus canarensis
TTATTGTTTTTTATTTATTTTTTTAAATTAATTTTTTTTTTTTTTTTTTATGTTAGGGTATGCAGTTTGTGTGTGTAGTGGGTATTTGTATGTATGTGTATATGTTATTTGTTTGTGAAAAATTTTGAAAAAGACTATAAACATATTGCCAAAAAAAAAAAAAAAACCCAGAAATTATCTGTGGATTCACAGAAAATTTCCTATTTTTTATTTACTGTGTAAAAACAGAAAGTTTTATTGTAAATACTGAAAAAGGAACTTTTCTGTTACTGGTTTGAATACTATCAATAAAAAAACAACTAATTTTCAGTAGTGTTTCAGTATAACTGATTAAAATAATTAAAGATCGAAAATATGTCTCCTTTGGAATTTCTACATTACCCTAAGTCCCCCAGGGGGTCGGATTGGACCCTTTGTCGGGCCGGTTCTAGCCTGGGAGCCATATGTTTGACACCCATGCCTTAAAAAAAAACAGAGAAATGTGAGGATTGTTAAGCTGTGGCAAAGGGTTGCAATCTTGGACTGCTCTTGTTTAAATTAAGATTTTATTATTTGCAGAGTAAATTATGGTGATTAATATCTAAACAGTCTTGGGAACAATCTGTATATGTAAATATTTCATCTTTGGGTCTTCCGTGTGATGTTGGTTTTATGTTCAAATATAATGATTTATATTGGCACTGAATAAATTCTACAAAACTATGGTTTGCTTTATAATTCAGGTTTTCTAGAGGGGCTGAATAACAACAAAAAAAGGAAGAAAAGGGTTGGACCTGATCACTTGATCACAAACAGAAAATAAACTCCATATTCTGAAACCTGACTCACTTGGTACCTCTTACAGTTTTCACCAGACTAGTTCCATGTAGGTGATTGGTTTTTGATGGTTTGAACTTGTTCAGAGGAGGAATGGTGGATATATTGGGCAGAGGATATTAAAGATAGAGCTGCCAGGCGTGAGGGGAAAAAAAAGACCAGAGTAGGTTCATGGATATAGTGAAGGAGGACATACAGAGGGTAGGTGGGACAGAAGAGGATACAAGCGATAAAATGAAATGGAGGCAGATGATCTGCTGTGGTGACCCCTAAAGGAAGCAAGCAGAAGAAGAACAGCTCCATGTGGGCATCACAGTACTGAAAGATGGAACCATGGTGCAATACTTTGGACTTTTCTATCATCTTGGTTTCAAAATTGTTACACTCTTAAATCATATGATCTTGGTCCTGTTTCTTCTTTCTGTCCCTGATTTGTGTGTGTGTGTTTGTGTGTCTTTAATTTTTAAATTGACATGTATCTGATATTTTAAAAGCTATAGACATGTTAACATAACATTTTTTCATGAAAATCTTTACATCAAATATGAAACACATTGACCAACAGACTGCTCCTCCTCCCAGCAAACAAAATATTAATGTTTATATAAGAAAGCATAAAAAAAAAATCGATGGTCCACAATAGCTCTTCTGACTGATGCTCTGCCAGACCCAAATCGTGCACATAATTCAAAAAGGATCCCCAAAACTTTTCATATTACATTTCATATTGGTGTTTTGTTTTTATTTTTTACTTAATACTATTTAAATAGGGAGAAAGCATTTGCAGAATATGAACATGATTTATTGAATTATAAAATCTGAATAATTAAAATTGTGACTTGGCACATGCTTGTTGAGTTACAACAAATGATGAAAAAATAATTTGGCAATTAGACTCTGTGCAGCAACATGGCAGAGAAGAGTCCAGCTACACTAAACAGAATACACTGACAAAACAAACAGAATAAAAAAAATGCACTGTTCAGGATTCTTTTTTTTAAGCTGTATAAAAATCTAACTTCTTGCTCTTCCTTGCTTTCCTTCCTCAGGTGAGCATCAGCACAGACACCAAAAAATTGGTGGCCGCCACTGCTTTTGGTACTGTCTCGCTCCTCTTCCTTGCTCGCCGCTTCCAGAGGAGGAAAGGAAGAAAGAAGGCTCACCCACCACAATGGGAGCAGACTGGTTTTGAATTTTACTCCCCAGCCTCTGGAGAGAATGGTAAGATCACTCATTTATTTCCCCTTCAACGAGCAGCTCACTGGCCTGTGATCTTTGTTTAGTATGTTAGCTCAATTACTGGTGTATGATGTAATAAGACTGATGTGCGAGGCCACTCTTGTATTAATTTGAGCAGTAAACAACAGGCCCCAGATAAATAACTTTTAACTCATTTAATCTCCCTGAGGAAGCTTTGCCACTGATTAAAGTCCTGAAGAGAATTTAAGAGCTATGTGGAATTAAAGGAAGTCAAATTAGAAGCTTACAAGAGTATTTCATTATATTTGACTATAATACATTTAATGCATTTCTGGGTTTCTTCTGAGTTCTCTGACCTCTTTAATATAGTTTAATGATCCACTTATTTATATAGCTCTAAAATGATATAATGATTCTGTGCGGTGGCACAGAAAGAACAATGGCACTGCTTACATGCTCTTGTACTCACAGTGTGAGGGAAGAAGGGAGACAGGGAGAGGCTCCAGGACAGTTATTCCCCATTTCCAGCCTGAAGAGGAGAGATCAGAGTGAGAGAGCACTGAATCCTGTTTAACCTTGTTGATACGCAGTAATGAATGATTTAGCCTTCTTTCCTCTGTGGACATAAGTTGATCAGTTGTCTAGCTCTTTGATCCCTTTTTTGACTTTTTAATTTATTTTTTTAAATGTAAAACCGCTAACAGGCACAGCGGGCTAATAAGGTATATTAGCTAACTTAACAGTTTAAGCTTTTTTCTTTAAAAAAAAAATCCTCAATACATAGCCCCAGTGAGGGGTCAGATTAGGCCCCACAGGTTGCAATACATTGGTAGAAACTGATTATGGTATTGGATATTGGATTGCTGACTTTTAAAATCCTTTCTCATGTTAGAATGTAACCAAAGTGGGATTTACATGTGAATGTGATTGTGTTTGGTGACCTGTAGATATATAAGGGACTGAGTAGTCATTTGTTTTCTTGCTCTCTCTCTTCTCCAGGGCATTTGGTTTGGTTGAACTATGGTCGTTTTTGGATAACTTAAACGGCTCGTGTCCACACACAGTACTGATGAACTGACTCCATATTTAATCAGACTCAGAATACTTTATTAATCCCAGGGGGAAATTACTCACATTACAGGCACCCGTTCAGTAAACATAAAGAAACAAATATTAATAGAAAATAAAGATCAAATAATCAGATAGCAAAACAAAAATAGTGTCATTGGAGGAGCTGTAAAGTTTGGTAGCCACAGGTAGGAATGATTTCCTGTGGTGCAACATGGTTGAATGAGTCTGCTGCTGAATGTGCTCTTGTGCCTGTCCAGTATGTCATGGGTGTGAAGGATTGTTCAAAGTTGTCCTAAACTTGGACGGCATTCTCCTCTCCTCTTTAACTTCTTGTTATTTAATACATTGATTTTTGCTGAAGATAATGTGTGGTCTCCACATTTTGTCTAAAGTCTAAAGAAAGGAGTCTGTGTGTTTTTGTGTTTCTCTTGTTTTTCTTAACAGTTTCTCAGCTAATGGTGGGTGTATTGTATAGTGTTCATTGTAGAGTTGTTTGGATAAGTGGTACATATCTGACAAGCTCATTGACCGCAGCTTCTTCTAAACTCATATTGTATACAGAATTACTACCACCAAGTGTGAAGTTAAGCTCTGCTCCTTAAACTTGCTTAGGCATATCTGGATTGTTGATCTGATTGGCATCCCCAGCCAGCTTGGTATTTGCAGACAAACCCTATTCCTCTCATCAGGGAGGGAGGTCAAGGCCTCTCTGTTCAGACTCCTTTCACCCACAACCTGGATCTGTATAATTAGCAGAAAATAACTGGATGGATAGTTCCTAGTGGAAGCAGTCATGAAATATAATGTCTTGTAGCATATCCATTGAGTAATCCTAGCTATAGTTTTGTAATCTGATCTTTCTCTTAAACCTCATTTCTAAACTCTTGTCTTTATCCACCCAGATAACACCAGCCAAAACATCACACTCTCCCTCAACTCCAAGAATGGCTACTCCTCTGGTCTGGTCCTCACTACAGGAGGTTACACAAGGTTGTCCGGGTCTGTTCTGAGCCTGGCTTCGGTAAGATAAAGGCACAGTGTGTGAATGGATCATTTTTATCCGAAATGTCAAAACCAGGAGGCACAGTGCAAACATGGCTAAAATTTTTGATTATTATTCTTGAGGTAAAAAATATTAAATTCATAAAAACTCATATGAATTTCAATGGTTCTTGATGGCTTTGTTAAAACTTTAAAATCCAGTTTTCCCTTTTTTTTGTGTGTGTGGTTTGGTTCATATTCTAATATCCACAAACCTGGTGATTGTTAAGATTTATTGTTTCTAGGATGTTTGTATTCATTCATTTAAACACAATACAGGAAAACCTGCTAATTCGAAAGTATAACCGCAGAAAATGACTGAGGTCTTCTGTCTGCTGCTAAAATTATTCTTTAAGTTTATTCTTTGACTTAATTGGCAGAAAAACAGACCAATGTATACAGACTTTGAAAAACACATAATCATTTAAAATAAATACCAGTAGTTATATACCAGGTATATAACCCATAGAGGGATTTAGAAATAAAAGCAGTAGCCCGTTGCAAGTCCTCATTTTTTCCATTAATTTAATAGGGACAGTGCTTGTTGGTCAACTGAAAAAATAACTAATAAGCCAGATTTGTCTTTGTCTTCACTTCAGAACAGGGTACCTTAAATATGTGATCTTTTAGGTGTTGCTTAATATGTAGGAAGATAACTGTGTAATGGAAAACACATGAAAAACTTTAATGTCTTTTTTTCTCTATTCTAATGAATAACTAAAACATTTAAAGTTTCACTCTGTTCTGCTGCTGTCTTTGCAGGTAAAAAGCTTGAACTCATCCAGCAGCAGTACCTGTGCAAATGAATCTGCCTGTTGGGACAGAGTGGAGGAAGCTGACATCTGCAGTGTTGTCAACCTACCTGTCACCACACCTGAAAACCTGTACCTTATGGGTAAAGAACGCTCACTGTGTTTAATACCAAGAATGGACTACATAATAAATGCATAGAAGTGATAGGAGTCCTATGATAATTTTTGGTGGGATGCAATGTTTGGAATTCCTGAGTTATCGACTCCTTTAGGAGACTCGCTGTGTGTGTGTATGTGTGTTTTCTCAGGTATGGATTTATTTGAGGAGGCTTTGCGACGGTGGGAGGAGGCGCTGACATTCAGGAGCAGGCAGACTGAGGATGATGCGAGCTGTGCTTCTGTCAAAACGGGGGCTGGAGACACCATCGCTGAGCAGAGTATGGAGGTGAGAAACACACTTGCATTGACTTCAAAACAGCCTTGGTTCATTTTGTCATGCTGGAAAAATTATTTTATAGTTATTATTTTATGGCTCAGTCAAAGTTACCAAAATCACAATTTTTCCCCCTGCTCTGATTCATTGTTTTGCTGCTATATTAGTGACTCATTAGATGATTATATGAATAAGAAGGTGAAAGGGTTTATCGATCGATTCAGATCTGGGTCACAGAGATGCCCTGGCCACCAAGGTGTTCCCAAGCCAGCTGAGAGACATAATAATGTGTCATTGGTCTGCCCTGAGGTGGATTTGACCGAAACACTTCACCTAAGAAGCCTCGCTGGCTTCTTTTGTTACAGAGCAATGCCCTTCCTGAATGGCTGAACTCCTTTCCCTGTCTCTATGGGTGTACCCACTCGCACTGCCTAAGCACAACTATCAAACCTCCCCACTTCTCCACTGGTCATTACTCACATTGCTCTTAACAAGGCCCAAGTACACGTCAGTTTGTCTCAGCTCCTCTCAAGCTTGCTTGTGCTCTCATGCACTTATGACTTTGGGCAGCACTGTAAAAGGCACTCTTGCAGAACACAATTAGGTTCATGATTTTATGCATCTTGTGGGTTAATTGGAGGAACTTTTCCAGGACTATTCTCCCATGCCTTAAAGATTTGTTAGTGAAAGCAGCAATTTTTCACAGAGTGGAGAAGGCATTGGAGTTCAACGCTTGGGCGAAGTTACTGATCGCACTACATGTGTACCATGCCCAGTCTGAACCCGGGCCCATCTCTTAAAGGTACACAGCAATCACACCAGTCAAACAAACTGGACTTCGTGGTTCAAACGTACTTTGTCATGGTACAGATCACCCTGGGTGTGTACACCCTAAGAGTTAGCCCAGACACCCTTTGTTGGAAGCTCGTTTCTGCCACTTCTGAACAGGTGTCCCTCATAATGTATTTGACTTGAACTGAAGTATACTTTATTAATCCCATAGGGAAATTGTGTTGTTGCAGTAAAAATAAACAAATCATCATTAGTGGTTAGTTATCACGTAGGGCCATTGTTGTGGGCAGCCCTTGAGCAGAACTGAAGAAGCCTCTGACTGAACACACTCTGGTGTTTTAGTTGTGTGGAGGGTGTGCAGTGTTGTCCATAATGTTTTGTAACTTTTGCAACATTATTCTTTCAACAATCAGTTCTAGGAGCCCCAGAGCAGTCCCCAGCACAGAGCCAGCCTTCTTCATCACTGTGTTTAGTTTATCTGAGTCTGACTCTCATGCTGCCCCCCCAACTGATGGCTGCAAAGCAAAATGTGTTCTCCACCACAGACCTATAGAAGATATGCACTGTTTTGCTGCAAAAGTTGAAGGACCTAAGCTTCCTCAAGAATTAGAGTCTGCTCTGTCCTTTTTGTACACAGCCTCAGCATTACCTTTCAGGTCCACACTGTTGTCTAGGTGACCACCCAGGTATCTGTAGTTTTCCACCACCTCCACCTCTTCTTTTGGAATCGAAGTAGTATTTGGCTTATTCGTGGTCCTCCTAAAATCCACAATCATCATCTTCACATTTAACGTGCCATGAAGCATTCCGCCAGTTTCCTGTACTCAGAATCTTGTTCATCACTAACACACTTCACAAATGCAGAGTTATGAGTATTTCTGCATATGACAGGACTCTGTGTTGTACTGGAAGTCTGAAGTGTATAAGGTGAGAAGATGGAGAGGATTGTACTGCCCATGAACACGGCACACATGCACTACAGGACACTCATAGGAATACCTTGCGCTGACAACCCGCCTATTTGAGTTTGGATTGCATAATTGCTAATTGGATGTCTAGCCTGATTGGAGGATTTGAATTAATAGTTAATCCTCCACCTAAACACAGACTCAGGCTGCAGCTTTGTCCTCTGTCAAGGAAATCCAGTACAATCCAATATGTTTTTAAAGCTTTTTAGAAATTGGGCCACGGTGGATTAACAAGAAAGATTTAAAAATAAAAATATTAGAGACAAATAATTTTTAAAAATCTTTTTCAGTTTGCCTGTGGAGCAACTTTTAAAGACTCAAATAAACGAGCAGCTTAGATTGATGGACATTTCAGCAACATTTTTTACCTTATCTGGTACACCTGAGAACTAGGTCAGTCTTATTAAAATTGAGGTAAATGATCTTTCACCCAAGGCCGTATTTCTTTTTATTTCTTTTGTGTTCAGGATGTCATCAGCGCAGAATTTATCCACAGGCTAAAGGCTCTGCTGCACAGGGCCTACCGCCTCCAGGAGGAGTTTGAGGGAGTGTTAGGAGTGTCGGAGCCCTCATCCCATAGTAACAGCCAGGGTGAGTCAGTGAAACAATGTTGTTTAACTCAATGGTAAAATGTTATGTAAACCAAAGCAGTGGGTTTTTTAAGCCTATTCAAAATCAGCTGACATCATTTTTGAGTGTATGAGTGGGTGTGTTTTAATTTTACCTTAAAATATAATGCAGTCAAATACAAATTCAAACTTTGTGGGATCATGATTATTCTGCTTACCAGATAAAGGGCCAGACATTTTATCCAGAGAGGAGCTAGATGACGCCTGTCTGAGAGACAGCATCAGCATCGCATCCACTGACTCTTTTGTTTCTGCCGCTGAGGTAAAAATATCACTAAACTTCACTCTGTGTATACACCAGGTCTTCCCATTCACATCTGAGGAGTTCTACTATATATCATCTTGACTGATTTTGTTCAGTTTTCTAGAGGAAAAAAATGTAAAAATGATTAAAATGTCATTCACTTATAGATAGTCCTTTTTGTTCAGGAAAAAAATTTCTTCAAACATTTGCACATTTGTTTCAAAGTTGGACTTGTTTCTTTTCATTGCCACTTTTTAGCAGAAATTAACAAAAAATAGCAGGAACAAGAGATTCATACATAGCTGGGAATTTGTGTGTTTCAATATCAGTGGGAAACTGCAAAATGATCCTAATGTTAAGTGTTTATTGTTCATTAACAAGAAAGATTTAAGTGATGTTCAAGTGATGTTAACAAATGTATTCAATCAGAAAAGGTTTAGTTTCACTTGTTTACATAAACTATGAATGGATTTCTTTCCATTTAAGTTTTTCATCGACTTTGAAAACACAAACAGCTTCTGATGTGGTTACAAATCAGGAGATACTATTAATTATTAGAGCACTCTAATGTGGGTTTTAAGTAAAGAATGAGGTGAAGAAGTGAACTCAGTAAACATCTTGATCTCAAACTGTCTGAAGCTTTAAACCCATGACTGATTCACAGCAGGAGTTTGATTCGGGAAGCTCTGATCTTCCTCTGGGTTCACCAGCCGGTGTTTACCAGCACTCAGTTTATCTCCTTTACTCATTAAGTCTCTGTGGGGGCTCAAGGTGCTAATGGCGCACTTGACCCACAAAGTATGAAAAGAAACTGGTTCTTAAGAATCACTGGTTTGTTTACAAGCTGAATTCCCTGAAATAAAATGTTCATACCAAGGGCCTTAACAGGGATTCTTTGCAGGGACTGTATTATATATTAAACAAAGATAAACAACTCTGTGTGTTTACAGTTGAAGACAAATAATACAAGCTTCAAATGAAGGAATTAAAACCTGGAAAGTAATTGTTTGTCATCTAATAACAGTGAATATAACAAAGAGAGATTGTATATCCTTATAGTCTGCTGCCCACGTATGTTCAAGGGAAAAATGCATGCTCAGAATTGGCCTCTAGTTATGATCATGCATGTAAGTGTGAGCTATCAGCATATGTCTAAAAAACAAAAACAAAATTTCTAATATCCTTGAATGCACGAAACCCCAGTTAACAAATCTGGTTAAAGCAATGCATATTGCAGTATTTTTGTTTGATTAAAACATATTTGGGGGACGCAAACAATTCCTTTATCCATGATAAACACAGAATAAGAGTACAAGGACTTTCAGATCCCTGAAGTTCTGGTGAGACATTGTTCAAAATTCACTCACTGTCCCAACTGCAGACTATTTCAAAGCACTTGTTTCACCTCAGGCACTGACACAGTGCTGCAGCTCAATCTCTAAGCTACCTATACTTATCTGAGAAGATGTGAATGACCCTCACAGTAACTCATCTACATAAGAGACAGACATACCTTTTGTAGTTTGAATGTAAGCATATGCAGATTTACAAAGTGTGCTTAAAGGTTTACGTCGGCAGAAACCAGAGTCTGCTGGAACCATAAATTGTTCATAAGGAAAAAGCTCACAGTAGTCAAAGAGGGCCACTCATAGTTGGTGAGTCACTAAAAATAGGCCTTCGGAATTCCTACATCAGTATACAACCACATTCAACCAACTGTTACTCTGCAGGTGTAGACTCCACACTCTGCCAGAACTTGAAGAGCCATAATTGCTTTTAACTGCACAGCTCATTTATTAATTAATACAGGAGAAAGTAAAGACGCATGGTGCCTTTTAAGAAGTAAAACTGTTCTGAAGTGGGTTTGAAATAAGCAAACAAATAAGGACAAAGTACTGTTGGAGCAAAGATCCTGATGACATTGTGTACATTTAAAGGTTTTTGTTTCAGCATGAATCACATGGGGAGACATATAGACAAGAAGACATTGTGAATAAAGGAAAAGATCTTATTCTTTTATACACTTCAAATATAAACAATCCTTATTTAATGCCTCTGCTGTTTGTCTCTGCCTCAGCTGTCAGAGCACAGAGAGCTTAGAAGTGTTTTCACGCTGGGAAATCACCCTTTCTATGAGGAGGCACTTAAGATGGCTGAGGATGGTAATATCTCCTGCAGGGTGCTGCGGTAATTACAAACATTAGCACACAACATACAGAAGACTGTCAAAGAGACTTGTAAAGTGTTGTAATCTTCACACTGTGAAATTAAATGGCATTACAGCATGAAATTTATTTCATCTTGTTCCTTTGTTGTCCGCAGACATTTTAATGAGATGTTTTTCTTGATTTTTATTGTCAGAACTGAGATGCTGGAGTGTCTTGGGGATTTGGATTTCCTGGCTAAGTTGCACTGTGTGCGGCAGGCATGTCAGGTACAGTTTAATGAAATACTTTACACCACAAACACAATATAAAGATGGATGATGGTCTCCACTTCTCCCGCTGTGCAGAAGCCAAAATATTGTGGTGCTAATGTAAATTGGCCTTACTCCATCAGTGAGCACACAACCCTTGAAATTCAAATAGCTCAGCAGCTGCAGACTTGACTCTTTTTGACATACGTGTATGTATTATATGCTTTCATTTGGTGGTGAACAAAATTATTTTGTCTTGCATACTACTGAGCCCCCTTGATCCTCGACTTCTGTGGGTTTTAAATCTCATTAGTTTGTGCAGTGCAGCCAACCAGTGACAAGAAAACTTATCAATTTCATCCTGTACTTCAGACATGACAATAACCTATGAATAGTGGTGGATCTTGAGCTGATAGAGCTGAGCTGGGCCAATCCTATGTATTGAAGTAAACTGTACTATCATATTATCTGGCTGCAAACTGAGATGAATGTTATCCAGATTACAACATACAGAAAGTACAGCTACCCACAAAAGCTTACTTGGAATATAATAATCATAGCATACAGACAGTGTATTAGACTAGATCAGTTGCTCTTAAGCTGTGGGGCACAAAACCACTGCAGGTGGGGTGTGGACAACCAGGTGAAAAATATTAAGTGAAACTAAGTTGAATAAATATGATTTTATAAGAGTCTTTGATATCATGTTGAACAGTTTTTATCAAAATAATTTGCATCTTGGACTCCCTTTTTTGATAAAATGATTTTAATTGTTAAGAAATTTCAGCTTCTGAATAGGGGAATGCTTAAAAGGTTTGAGAACCACAGGGCAGACACACAGAACAGTGAGCCTACATTTTTAAGAGAATGAGAAACAGGCCTGGATTAAATGTACCAATTAGTATCTGTATATATTCTCGCATAAATAGTTCTTTAGAAAAAGTTTTGGGTTTTTTTCCTGACCGCCCATTTCACTGCGGACAGTTTCTAAATGCTATCTGTTGAAAAATAATAGAATGGAGTTCTGCTTATATACCTTTTTAAGTAGCTACTTCTGTCAGGAAAGGAGTTCATGTCCCACACTGCCATCATGAGGCACTTGGAATATTTTGGCTTCACTTCTGGAGAGCTGTCATGTTGTGGAACATCAGCTTGAGGAATATTATAGATCTCAGGTTCAATGAATTGAAAACAACCTCATGTAAACTGTAAATGAATAAAGATTACAGTTGTAATTTTGGAGCTGCAGCTTTAGTTGTCAGTTTTTAGTATAAAAGATATTAATAAAAATAAATGTTATTTTATTTCCAGCTCATTTTATGCGACAGGACAACTCGGGTGTTTCTGGCCGACACAGGAAAAAAAATACTGTCTTCCATTATAGTAAAGGCACACAAGGTAAGACTGAAGCCACAGATGGTGGATAAAAATTTCTTGGCGTTGTTCTTCTCCTAACATGATACTGTTTGGTTTCCAGAGCCCAAAGAGATTTGAGGAAGTGTTTGAAGAGATGATTTTTTTCCTGGAGCACACAGAGCACTGGGAAAATACAGAAGTGGAGCTTGCTACGCGAGGGGTAAGTGTAATTTGACTTCTCCACCATGTGATCCAGCAGTAATGAAGGGAGTGAAACAGCCTGTTTTATTTTTAAATTGTTGGTGTTTACCTTTGACCAGGTAAAGCACTTAAACTTCTATGACATTGTGCTGGACTTTATACTGATGGACTCCTTCGAGGACCTGGAGAATCCACCCATCTCCATTCAGAACGTGATCAACAACCGTTGGCTCAATAGCTCCTTCAAGGAGACGGTCAGTAAAACTGCTGCATGAAAATGGAAGGGATGGGGAATTGTACAAAATAATGATCCCAGTATGTATATATACCACTGTGACACCTCATAGGTAAAGCAGTTAAAACAAGTATTTTCACAGCTGTGATTTTTGTCTTGTGATTGCATCTGATGTGTTTGAATTTCACAGGCTGTGGCATCCAGCTGTTGGTCAGTACTGAAGCAGAAGAGAAAACACATGAAGGTGAAAACAACAAACACCTTAAAGCTGATTTTAATGTTCTGTAGCAGGAGAGTACACTAGAAAAATGCTCAATTTCTTTATTTAGTATATACTCTACACCAGGGGTGCCCACACTGTTTCAGCTTGTAAGTTACTTATAAAATGTCCAAGTCAAAATGATCTACCTACTATCTGAATCCAAAACATACATTTATTTGTAAATATATTGAGTATTCTTTATATGTACAATACATGTTGGTGTACCTTGCATAACTGCATGAACCCATATTGCACAATACAATTCAGTACATTTTTGTCATTACTTTACTCTGATTACGAACTGTCCGAACAACTGGGATTTTAGTTCCTTCACATTGCTCTTTCTAAGCTCACTTTTCGGAGGGACGTCAATGTTGTAGTTTTTATGAAAAGTCCAACAATGCTGCTCCACATTTTTGGTAGATGAGGCAAACACACTTTGAATATGACATTGTGAAAAAAGTGTGAGTGAGTCCTCCTCCCACAGACTCACTCATTGTATACTATGTTTAGTAGAAATAAATTGGAGATTAACTAGGCAACTCAGTAGCTTGCTAGAGATTTGCAGCAGCTGGCACGAAACACGCATGCATGGTGACCCGTGTGTCAAAAAAGGTCAGATGTCAGACTGGCTGCCCTGTATGTTAATAAAGTGACATATGTAATAGTTAGGCTGGATGATGGGCTG
>VUQH01091264.1:22627-35667 GCA_015106775.1 Etroplus canarensis
TAAGAAGGGGAACGAACCCACCACTGATGTCTCTGGGTGGCGGGTCAGAAACCTTCTGCTTTTCTATTGGGTGGCTGCAAGAACAGCAACTCTACTAATAAGAGGGCTGCAAGAGGAGGCAACCACCCTTTAAACACTAAACAGATTCATGTTCTGAGCTGGGGGGAATACCAAAAGTCATTTTTTTTAATATATATATATATATATATATTAAAAAAGCCAGATGTGACACATTTCATCAGCTACACACAATCTCTCACAAATAATAATAGTCCTCCCTCCCCCCAAAAACTCATACAATACATCCTTGTGATGGTCACGTATTTATTGGGGCACCCCTTATAATGGAAGATGTCTCATAATTATGCAAACATATAAGAACTTGTGGGTTTAATTTCAAATTTGGCTGGTATGGGTCAAAAGCCATCTGAAAGCACATCCTGGTTCTACAAATTGCGATCGACGTTCAATTTGGCCAAGACGGGCAGCCATTCTTGCCAATTTTTAATATCAATCTCAAAATTTAGCAGATTCAAGTAAAAAGCCCTGTAAAAGGACATTTCAATTCTGCAAATTTATAATCTGGACAAGATCAAATCCAGATGAACCTGAGAAACAACCTGACGTGCCCAAGTAGTCTGCATTTCCCTCATAATTACTCTACATTACTCTTAGTAAAATAAAAGATGGAAAAACAAAACACAGACTTCGGCAAATTTAGACCTACAAAGCAGCAAGGAAAGTCTCAATACTGCTGTAAAATTACTGGTTCATGAAATATACTACAGTTGTAATCCATTTAAAATTCCGGGTCAGAGCGGGGTGAACTAGAGGAAAAAACACAATGTGCTGAAGATGTCTGGCTTTCTTTCATGACTACTATACATTACTATTACTGAACTAAAAGCTACAAAAGAACGTGAAATCTGAGGGAAAATACAAATTCACATTCTAGATCACATCCAGATTTTTATTTCTGTCTTTGTGTGGATTTAGTTCCACTATTTGGTAGGTATAAACAGAAGACACTTCTGTTATATTTCACTCATACATATGAAATTTCAGCATCATTCCCTGTAAGACCCTTAACTACCATTCTTATT
Source organism: Etroplus canarensis (assembly GCA_015106775.1). Taxonomy (NCBI): domain Eukaryota; kingdom Metazoa; phylum Chordata; class Actinopteri; order Cichliformes; family Cichlidae; genus Etroplus; species Etroplus canarensis. Next base: position 23,731 of record VUQH01091264.1, read on the forward strand.
TAAACCAGGAACCTGAAATAAAATGGGAACCTACAACCCCTCTGGGGGTATAAAACCTGCCAAATTCGGTGCAGCTTCTCAAAATCTGTAGTGAATTATTACGATAACATAACAACGCTACGGTGGATGCAGCAGCAGCACAACCAGGTCACAACCATAATATCGCCTGACTTTCATCAGAGATATGATTCCCAGTTTCTTCCTCAGTGTGAGCAATTCAGTTTACTTTAATTTTGGTATTGAATTAGTACTTGGAACATTGGTAAATTCTCAAAGAGAAAGTATCAGTATTAAATTGGTTACAGGAGATACCTGATTGGACAATCATGCACAAAAAATAAAGTAGCCCTGATCTCTGCCATAAAGTTCAATTCACACTTCTTCATTGAATGCATATAGAGACTACGAAGCAGCCAGCATTAACACTTGTGCATTGTGCCTGCACTGCTCTAGAAAACTGGTTGGTGGTGTGGTGTTTTTTCTCCCCTGACTCAGTCTCTTCCAGTCAATTTGAAAAATGGCAGAAGTAGTCACCAGAAACTGGTAGGAAGAAATGTTTCCCAGGATGTGCATGTAAGGCTACGGCTTTGGTTTTCGGAAGGGTTTGCAGTAATGATGTGCCAACTGTGCAGATTTAATGCAGGGGTATAAACCCCACATAAGCCTGATTTGACACCCTGAGCACTCACCTTGCTTCTTATAATACTCCTCCCAGGCTTTCGTGTAGTCCTGAGGTTGCTGACTCTGTTGACCTGCAAATAAAAAAACAAAACGCATGTCAGAGCATTTGAGTGCCAAATCAAATCAGAAAACAAAAACAATGACCTACATTGTTTATATCCATAACCCACAATTCAAACAATCATTTAACTCTAAACACAGTAAAAGTAAAAGCATTCATGGCACATGGAAAACTCTGCCATCAGTGTGGATAAAGCCCTAAGATAGTCTAGGAAATAGTCTACTCTGAGCTCATAAAGGTGGTTCTGTGTCGACAGCAGTCCTGCAGATAGTCAAAGTGTTGCAGTCTAAACAGCACAGGCATCAAATGTCAAAGTGGAGGCACACTGAAAATGCCCCACGGCAGGTTAGTAATGCTGACAAATACCCAGACCTGTAAGAGAAGCTGAATAATTGCCCAGTGGCTGTTTAGACTGTCTTGTGTTAATAGGTGTACACTGAAACTACGTTCATATACCCATTTTCTTGTAATATTCCTCCCAGGCCTTGGTGTAATCTGCCTGTCCACTCTGACCTGCAGCCTGTGGGTCACCTGTTAAAGAAAACGGTACTTGTAATTAGTGAATCATTCTCAGCAGTTTGTCCTCCACCTGCCTGGGTTGGGCTGTCAGCCTAGGGGTGGTGGAGGAAAACTATCCTGTCCCTGGGGTAATTAAAAAAAATTAATAAATAAATACGACGTTTAAAAGGTGCTCTGCAAAAGCAAAGTCATTCAAAAGGTGATGCCAACCCAACTTTCCTTCTGTTAGTAACACCAGGTAGAAATGAGCACAGCCCACTACAAAGTAAATCTAGCAAACTACACTCCGCTTGTCTGAACTCATTCTGCTTCCTCTATAAGCAGCTCTCTGCTTTGTTCTAACTGAAGAACACATCAGTTACCTTGGCCATTGGCCTGAGTCGTGCCGGGAGCTCCAGTGGTAGGGGGCATGGAAGCCTGAGGCTGTTGGCTGTACTGAGCGTAGTACGCTGCCCACGCTGCTGCGTTGGCATCAGCTGCTGCTTTATCTGCACACAAGAAACAATTTTTTAACCAAAAGCCAACACAATGGCTCTGATCACACAGTAACAGCTATTAATAACAAAGTCCATTACAAGGAACTAAAAGATAGATCATGAAAAACATTTTTTAAAAGAAATAAAGACTAGATTGTAATTTAAAAAACAAAGACCAGCTTAACCACCTAAATTTTAACTCTGACCCTGACACACTAAGCCAACACACACAAAGCACCAACAGCAAACAAGATGAAGCTGCTCTTCGCTTAAAAGCATCACCCCCCTAGAGGGCGTGCAGAGGTGTGAGTGAAATTATCTGTGCTTTAGAAAAGAACTAGTAAAAACAACTGTACCAGTGTTCCTGCAATGAGCAGATACTCACTTGGATCAGGCTGGCCCTGCTGCCAGTGTGGGTAGCCGTTGCCCCATCCCTGAGGCTGATATGGAGCAGGAGGACCACTGTTGGAAGAAAACAACCAACCTTCATCTCTCCACATCTGTCATCGGTGTTAAAATACTCTTAGAATCACACAGAGATGGCTAGTGTACTTACTGCGGTCCTGGAGGGCCCTGGTTATATGGGCCAGGATTGTAGGGACCCATGGGAGCCCCAGGGGGTCCAGGTGGTCCTGGAGGACCATGGGGGCCTGGTCCTCCATGTGGACCGGGAGGACCATGTGGGCCACCCATTGGAGTGACTGGTCCCTGAACAGAGAAACAGTGCAATCAGTAAAAAAAAAAAAGAAGGAAAAAAAAAAGTTCACTGGATTATTTACATGGAGGATGATAATAAAAACACTTTTAGCATCTCACCCCAATTTTCTCCTCCACCAACTGACGGGCATAGTCAATCTGCTGAGGAGACCCTCTGACTGTGAACATCTTAATGTTGGGGTCAGCATTGGGCGGAGGATTCCTCTGGAGCTCAATTCTGGCTCCAGACTGCTGGCTGATCCCTTTGATTGTCTCACCACCTGGACAAATCCACAAACATGATCAACAATTTAGTCATCTGGATTACAGGGAACAAGTAAAAGAAGTGCAGGTCAACAGCTTTATGTAACCCTTCTCAGAGCATCACTCTCAGATGTGTGTTCAGGTCTCAGATTGTAGGGTTAGGGTTATACATCAGGCTTGTCAGCGTGGTGCATGAGTTTTCATCACAGACCATACACATTTTTTAAATAATTATTTCATTGTCATCCTAAATTGTATAAAGAAATACTATTAAAGAAAAATGAACTTATAAAAGGGCAGACCTCTGGTTTATTTATGAACAGGGATGTGCAGAGCACCATAAGTCCCTAAGATGATATGTTTAATATTGTACTCAAGGTTTTTTTTAAACCATATTCTCTGAAGTTATCTGTTCTGACTGACTTCTGGTCAAGTTTTTTCAAAGTTCAGTTAAAGTCACCCTATAATGCTTTTCATTAATTTTTATCACATAGTAACATCACAACAGTGGAATCTTATATTAAAGGTCTAAACAATGGAGTCAGCAAAGATACATCTCACCTCTATGAGAATGACAGTTTAGTCTACTCTTGGCTCTGTATGAAGTCTAAGAGAGCAAATAAATTTTATATTGTCAGCTCAGGAATGCCGCTCTGACTTGAAGCACAGACACTCTACACACCTGCTCTCTAAACCTTCTGTGTGCAAGGAGCAGCCAATCAGCAGAAAGTAGGGGAAACTACGTAATAAGTTGAGTGGCCAAACTACAGCCTAGTATGATAAATAAGGCTAATTTTAAAGTGCAAAGCCACTCTAATAAAGAATCATGCTTTTGGACCCTGACTTTTTTAAACTATATTCAAATCCTGAAAACTGTTTTAGTTACTGAGCTCAAGACCCAGTGCTGTTGAGGCATGACTTACCTTTCCCAATGATCAGACCAGTTTTCATGGTTGGGACTGTGAAGGTGAACTCCTGCAGACCACCAGGGGGGCCCATGTTCCAGTTGCCCTGCCCGCGACCACGTCCTCTGCCACCTCCATGGCCTGGAGGTCCTCCGGCCTGGACACTCCTCAGCAAGTCGGAAATTATTTCTGCTGCGTGTTGAGCCTGGTCAGGGGGACCCATGATCTGTGCTATCCTGTCTGGTGTGGTGCCATCATCTAGGGGGACAAATTAGGGAAATTTGAGATAACCGAGACTTTAGCGGCAACTTCTGCTGCTGTAGTAACTCTAATGTATGATCATTTGAAATTTAATAAATCTGATTATCTCTCTCTAATCAATACAATGAGCACTATGTGTTCAGGTCTCAGATTGTAGGGTTGGGGTTATACATCAGCTTGTCAGCGTGGTGCATGAGTTTTCATCACAGACCATATCTTAAACCAACTAATTTTTTAAATCAATGTTGTCTTAACTGCTCACCTGGCTTGAACTGAATTCTGACACCTGTGTCATTCTGTATTTTCTTGATCATCTCTCCATTTCTCCCAATTACAATTCCTACTGCAAACCGCGGGACAGGAACCTGAATGACAAGAAGGCAGAGAGCCAAATTTAACACAATTTTAAACTCTGGCCCCAAAAGTGATAAATTAAATAACGCGCAACAACACACTCACATCTAAGCTGTCTCCTCCGATCCTTGACCCATACTCGCCTCTCTGCTCCCTGAAGCCCTGGTCTCTGATCAGCTCCATCACCATCTCTTTGGCTTGCTGTGAAGACAACACATCTCATTATAGAAGTGTCTCCATGTATAAAGGTTTGTTTAACAGCATCATTTCCTGGCTGTAACTATCACAAAGTTAAAAACTCACCTGAACTTTAAAAGGTTCTCCTGAGATGCGCAGTGGCTTGTCTGCACCTGTGTTTTGGGGTCCATCTTGGATCATAACCATCTTCACTCCAGCTCGTTCCTGCAAATCCATATTGGGGGGAAAAAGAAGGGAAAAAGAAGGAAAAAAAAAAAAAATCAGTCAGCACTGCTGACACGCCACTGTGTCTACATTTCTGTCTCTCTTTGACTCAACGCTCACCTGCAGGCTTTTGATGGTTTCTCCTCCCTTGCCAATGACAAGGCCAGCTTTAGAAGCAGGGACCATAATCTCCTGAACAGTCATTCCCGGGCCATCATTGTGGTGGAATGCAGGGGCCGGGCGTCCCTTCTCAACTATCTCTGTTAGTAGTCTCTTTGCTGTCCTGATGGGAGAAAAATTACCATCATAAAGGGAATTTTGATGATTGAAAGTGGGGCTGCTCAAAAAAAAACATGATTGCGAAAATTTGATCAAAACAGAATAGCATACAAACATCCACTTCTGAGCCAGTTGCTTGGCCAAAAACAAGTCAGTAATGCATGTATAAAGGATCAACAGCGTGAACTCTTCAGGAGTCCAATTTTGCATTTTTATCGCACCATGAAAACTGTAGTGACAACCAGGTATGGGCCCTGACATTCCAGCAGGTCAAGGATAGGTGAGTTATTAAAGACTTCTTAGTGGATTCCAACATCCCTGATCACCATCTATATCATAACCAATGTCAGCACTCACTGGGCCTCAGAGAAGGTATTCAATGATATAGACAGAATTACAGGGGCCATAGAGGGTGGAATCTACCAAGGAGTGTAACGACTCACCTACTGAATCAACTAACTTTCAAAATGAACGGCGCTGCAACATCAGGGCTCATACCCAGCAGTTGCTACAGTTTTTGTGGTGCAACAAATAAAGGAGTCCTGCAGTGTGAGTTTTTGATGTTTTCATATGCACTGCTTTTTAATGAGTAATGAGATTGGAATTAGTTAATGTAATAAAGCAACTTCTGAAATACTGAACACATCTTCTTATTCATTGCTAGACTTCCTAAAACCAAACGGCTGAAATGGTTTATTGTTCTCATTAATAACTCTCTCCCTTCATGTTTTTTGACTCAAGCTGAACTAAACCTGCTACAGCCTGTCTGGGAGCGAGTTTGAAGTTTTAGAGAATGCTAAAGCAACCATGTATATGAAAAATGTAAACTTATGACACTGTCACTTTATCTTCTTTTGATAATTATTGGATGCCCTAACTGTAAGCATCCGAATACAGTCAATTAAAACTTAGGATAGGATATGCACATGGGGTTTGGACAGGGCTAACACTTACTGGATTGATTCTGGTGGTCCTGTTAATGTCACCGACCTCTCTGGCATCCCTCCACTGTCTACAACACAAAGAAGAAGCTGTAAATACACAATCCTACAACAACTGACACTGATAGTTCACCTCAGTATCAGCAACAAATTAAAACCTACCTGGGGCAATTTGTATTTTGCATCCAGACTCCTGCTGGATACGTGAGATTTGTTCACCTCCTCTTCCAATAACTAGAAAAGTAGTACACAAAAAGTATAAATATTAAATACTAAACACAGAAATCACAATTACATTGTAAACTATTTAAACCAACACTTACTGAAGCCAACCATGCCATCTGGGACCTTGAACTCTTCTGATGTTGACCTGAGTATAACAAGAATAAATCAGCGTGAATTTTATAGTACAATAAAGCTGACTGCAGCAGGTAACCAAATTTAAATTAAACTAAATTTAGCTTGTCTGTCTACCTCGGGGGGCCAGCCATTCCTCCAATAGCTGAAAAGGCTGAAAGAAGATATTCAAGCACATTAGAGGAAAAATAAGCAAAAAAACATCTATTTCCTGCATATTTTTGTATATTTTATGCACCAAAGGGTCAAGAATTAAGTAAAACAATATCAGGTCGCTTACCATCATTGGTAGCCACTTTCTTCGTCTCTGGTTGGTCTGTGACAAAATGGCAACACGCATAAGTACAGCTTATTAGCCCCACTATTACATTATCATCAACGCTCTTCGATTAAAAAAAATTCACATATCTTAAACTGGTTTGTCAACATTTACCAGCTTTTTGCATACACATAGCTAAATATAATACAATCCAACTAAAACACTCTGCAGTAAGTCCTAATTGCAGACGTTTATGTTGTTAAGGTTTTCTTGAGACTGCTTAAAAGTGGTGCTGAACCAGCTTTGGTGGATCCAAGTCTTCAGTTTTGGATAATATAATTTACCAGCACCTCGATCAACTAGACATGACATCTTTTGCCCACAAAAGGCCAAGTCTCCCAGATCAGGGACTGTGGGATAACATGGATCAGATCCAAGTGAACTCGAGAAACATGCTGATGTGCCAAAGATCTGATTTTCCCCTCATGATTACTTTACATTACTCTGAACTTATTAAAAGCTGGAAAAAGAACATAAAATCCAAGGAAAAATAATACAGATGACTAGATAACATCCAAATTAATTTCATTTCTGTGCCTTTGTGCGTACTTGGGCTTTGTTCACTACTCATAAGGTATAAAAATAGACAATGAAATGTTATTTATCTCACATATAAAATCTTTTGCAAAAGTCGACATATTTTTCCATGTAAGACCACATAAATTAGGACCAGAAAGCTGAAACTGAATAGCAACCTTCTTCTTGTAAAATTTTATTGGCAGGAGCAACCTACTACTCCTCTGGGTGTATATACCTACCAATTATGGTGAAGCTTCCCAACAGCTTTAATGCCTTATTGTGATAATGTCGCAAATCTGAACAGTGGACTTGACTGGGTCAAAAGTATAGTATCTCTAGACTCTTACAGTGACGTTCAGGGATGACTGTTTCTTCCCAAAATTGACAACTATTACCTGTGTGACTCTAGCAAATTGGAAACTACTGTGCTTTCATTTTTGGATCAAATTATCTACAGTTAATGGCCATTATGTGAAGCTCTGGAGGAAATAAACCTCATGGCTCTCTGTCTTTTATATCGAGGTGCTCTTTATCTTTTTCAAATAGAGGCCTTTTATCTTACACATCAAGGTCATCCTTTTGCTTTAATCTTAGGTACAGTGTACTCTTTGTGAGGGTAACTTCCCTTGAATAATCAGAATACTTTATTAATCCCAATATAGAAATTGCATTGGGTAACACACACTCAGATATAAATAAATTTGTCTCTTTTTGTAGAAGAATGTATTAGATGAGAATAACACTGGATATAAACAGATTACACTGAATACATATTGTTGTTACACATACCTCTGAATAAAATTATTCCCCCAAACTATTATTTGTTCATTTTAACATGAAATGTCAACTTTTGAAGCTAACAATGTATGAATGAGCCTGAAAATAATTGTCAAGAGTTTTGGTAAATCACTGGCAGATAAAAGTTACATTAGTGTCAGAACTGGGATTAAAAGGGTAAATGTAAATTATATTGGAGTCAGATTTTAATATTTTTGGATTAATGTAAAGTTGGGAGGGAATCTAAGACACTCCCAAAAGATATAAAGGTGAGAGACAAGAATTCCCCAGAGCTTCTGATTTTGCTCCACTACTTGACACCATGTTTTTCTACCTAGGGTTTCTGGAAGACCAAATCACTAATCCTGTGCTTTGCATATTTTTGCTGTCAGTATCCTGAACTTCTCCAGTGCCTTTCTGAGTTCCTGAATTTTGCTAAGAATACTTTGACAGTTGGTTAGTATTCCAGTATGTCAGAAGATAAAGGGCTCTCTCTGTCCACTTTGGCACAACAAAGGCTTCTGATCAGGGTCTGCTGGTAATCCCTCGTACTAGACCTAAAACTGAATGCACTGGTACTTATACAGTGCTGTTCTACTCTAACTGAGCACTCAAAGCACCTTAATACATGCCTCATCTGCATTTAGCCATCACACACATTTACTCGTCGATGGATGCTTCAGACTGTGGACTGGAGCAGCCAGGGATCGAACCACCAACCTTTCGGTTAGAAGACAACCCACTGTACCTCGTTAGCCCCAGCCACCCGTATAAAGTAAATCATAGTACAACTAAAAGGGACTATGCCTCTATAGCTGTTGCTTCTAAACTTTGGAACAATCTCCCATTTGATTTGATAATAGATGAGTCAGTGGACTTCATTTAACCTGTTTTTCTGCTTTTATCATCTGCTGTAATTATTTTAATCTATTCCGTGAAGCACCTTGTGACATCCGTCTTGAAAGACTTGACTTACTAACGATCAAATATTAAAACATTAACAAGTCAGCTGTGAAGATAAAAGGTAAAGACATCACCCTAAATACATGCCTTAACCAACACAGAGCTGAAAACACAAACATGACCTGTTAAAACGGTTAGTACTAACGGTCACAGTGTTAAGACTCACAGATGACTATACACACTGATAAAAGACGATATTATTTAGTTTAAATGCTGAGTTAGAAACATTAACATTTTAGTAGCTGCTAAAACACGCAGGCAAGCATTAACTACAGAGACTTGCATTGAAATCGATTTGAGCCACTGACCGATATTCAGGTTAGGCATGGGAAAATACCCACCAGCGTCCTCCAGGGGCCTTTTCTGGCCGCCGTAGCCGAACTCATTTGTCGGGGGTGCCGCTACTCCATCCCCGCCGATCTTCGCTGCGATCTGAAAGACAAAAGGAGAGAGAAGACAAACAGATGAGATGATATAATTGCTGTTAAAGTAGGCTGGGGTGAGTCCGGAGAGGCACGCTGCCTGCGGCCTACACTTCTCTCCGGAAGTCCAACAAAGGAAAGCTTCGAGTTTAGGGAATCGGGCAGTTTTAAATCCCACACAGGTTCCCTTTAATTTGAGTTATTATTGTGTTATTCTTCCTTCACGCTAAGCCGCTATCTCTCCGGTTTTCACATCTGCTTTTTGCGTTTGCGCGAACGCAGCCTTAGCTTAGCTTAGCTTAGCGTGGGGTGGCAGAAAGCGCCAAAACGCGCGATCTGTTCGCGGACCGCTGGATATTTTCAGCCTTGGTGATCCAACAGATATCTTCCTACCTGTCGTGCTCGCTGCAAAGCGTCTTTAAATGCGTCATTCATGCCGCCACCGGCGTTAGAGGACGGGGGAGCCACGCTGCTGTAGTCTGCCATATCTGCTGCTCTTCCAACTACTCGGCACGATAAGATGGCGGCTCTCGCTGACGGGAGGTGGAGGAGACACGAGAACCTCGCAGTCGAACGTTTCTTCTCGCGATAACAGCGTGTGTCACCCCCAACAGAGATGAGCTGGTGTCTGCTGTTTCTGCTTCTTCTTGCTCTTCTTTTGGCTGCTCTCGTTAGAGTTTGACACAGCGGACCATCTGCCTACATCTCACCCTATCCCACCAACCCTCTGCATGTCCTCCTTTACTACATCCATGAACCTACCATGTGGTCGCCCTCTTCTCTTCTCCTCCCTGGCAGCTCCAGCTTCAACACCCTTTGTCCTAGATATCCACCATCCCTCCTCTGACCATGTCCAAATCATCTCAGTCTTGCCTCTCTCACTTTGTCTCCAAACTTGGTCTGCGACCTTCTAAATTATCTAAAGACCCATTTTTCTACAATTTTTGACAAAAGATTCAAAAACCATTTGAGTCTTATAATGAAGGTGTCACTATACTGTAATAGGTGTAAATAATTCAAGCCTTCTAATGTGACTACTCTGCAATGAGCCATGTATGATTATTTATGTTAACTTGGCATTTTCATAAAAATAACATGTTGTTGTTGAAACAGAGCAACTGTAAAGCTACACAGCCACTTTGAGTGCTGCCTGTGTTTGTGCAATGTTAATCAGATCAAAAGTGGCCTGCTTTGAGAATAAATAAAATATACAGAAGCCGAATAGCTTTAAAATTGGAAAACTGTTTATTAGTAAATCAAGGGTCCACTACTAAAAGAGTAAGGCAGCAGACACAGGAAATAGACATGGCTAAATTTGATTTGATGAACTATTACAACTTTTTTTGAAGTAGGTGTATAGTTAACACATTTTTGCAACTAGTGATTTTAAATAATTGTTTATGGTGATGATAACTAAAAATAGTCATTGTTCTTTTCCAAGTTCATAGCAATGTATTTTCTTATCAGAGTCACAGGGAGCCACTAGAGATAGGCAAATAAACCTCCCTGGTTTAGAGTAAAAGTGAAATTCTGCCATTGAAAGATTGCTCCCTTTCAGCTGCTATTCCTATCAAACATTCCTGTAAAATCCATAGTAAATTATTGGGGCATACAAATAACTATGGACATTTCTACCCTGGAAAATAATAATTTTTGGAATAAGATAGGCAAATGTAAAACAGCTAAACAACTGGTCATCTAGGGATGTCTCAGTCTTGGGCTGAATTTTTCTAACTAAATTTGAAGGCATTTCCAGAATGATATACCCAGCCTACTCTTTTGGTTTTCCTAAAGCAGCAATTAAAACTATAAATCTGGTCAGTTTTGATTTCAGGTGGAACAAAAAGAAAGACAACCCTCTGTAGAGGGATCAAGTTGGTGAGCCTGTCATCTCAAAAACTGATAAAAAGGGCCAAGAGGGCATTTTAGTGTCTGAAAACCTTGATTCCAAGTTAATGTTCAAAGTGGTCTCAGTAATATTCAGGAACTCAAAAAGGCAATGGAGAAGTTCAGGGTACTGGCAGCAAACTTTTAATAAAGCAGCAAGAATAAGCAAAGTGTAGAAAAGATTATTTGAGCTTGCGGAAACCCCAGACAGAAAAGCATGATGTCAAGTTGTTGATCAAAGAGTAGAAGCTCTGGGGACATCTTTTCTCTCACCTATACTGTCTGGGTGAGTCTTAAATTCCTCTTCAAATTTTATCTTACCCTGTTAACCTCCAAATCTGACTCCAATATAGTTTACATTCACCTTTTCAATCCTAATTCTGACACCAATATAATCTTCAACTGCCTGTGATTTACCACAGACTGCAGACACTGTTATTTCTAGGCTTATTCATACATTATTCTTTTAAAAGTTGACATTTCATGATAAACCTAACAAATTATACTTTATATGCGTAGTAGTTTATTCAAACACAGGTATGTATAACAAAGATATGTGTTTAGTGTAAACTACTTTTTTACCACTGTCAATCTTATAGCCAGTGTTATTTTATTCTAATGCATTCTTCTACAATAAAGACTCAAGGTCCATTTTGTGAGATGATTACACATGGAGGATGATCCTTACAGGAAGTATGTTCTTTCAGTGCTAGTGTCTTGTTCTTGTGTTGTCTTTTCGTTGTGCCTTTCTTGTGTACTGTTTTTTTTTTTTTGCACAAATTTTTTTTTTTGCACCATGTTTATCTGGGTCAGACGAAAAAGGGTTTTTTTTTTGTCTTTTTTTTCTGTTTTTG
>VUQH01091264.1:36174-65397 GCA_015106775.1 Etroplus canarensis
CCACCATGTTCATCTGGGTCAGATGAAAAAGGGTCTTGTTCTTGTCACTGTTTGCTGTTCTTTGCATTGTTTGCAACTATTGCACTATGTTGCACTTTGCATTTATTTTTAACTTAAATTTTAAACTGTGGGGGAAAAAAAACCCCTCCTGTCATATGTCTATGTTTATATGTTGCACCAGGTCCTGGAGAAACGCTATCTCATTTCACTATGTTCTGCGTCAGCTAAATGTGGTTTGAAATGACAATAAAGCTCTCTCAAATCTTGAATCTTGTACCTAAGATAAGAGCAAGGAGATGTCCTTGGCGTGGACAAACAACAAGATAGAAAGCCCCTAGATGTCCTTCATAAACAGGGACGCAGAGATCAGCTCTGAGCTCCCTCTTATTTGCTATTGGGATGGACAGATTGACAGATGAGGTCAGGCAGGAGTCCCATACTTTTGTCCATATAGTTCAGCTGTAAACCCTAAATTTTTATGGTAAAAATATCTATTTCACCCGTTCTTTCTGTGATTCTCACACTGTAAGAGCAACACATCATTTCTGTAAGTGTATACATTTTATATAGCTCATTTTTGACAATTATACTACTTTAAATCAATACCTGTCTTGATTTGTTATAAAAATGTACAAAACACACAAATAGACACACCATCATAAGTCATATCAAATAGATTCTTAATGACAATTGAGTACTGCCTGAGTCATTTCGTGAAATAAAATTTTATTATGCAGTCCAGAAAACAACTCATTTACAAAGGCCATCTCAAGCAGCCAACTATCTTAGTTATACCACCTTAAATATTTTGTTAGTCAGATGTTGGTTTCATGTTATTGATTAGCAGAAAATATTTTTTTAAAAATTCTGCAGTCTGAACCACAAGCTTGGGATTTACTTACATGTCAAAGATGTTTTTAAAAAGTCACAGCTTTTGTTTTTTCCTTTACTTTCTTCAAGATTCCATAGAGGAAAACACATTTTCAAATTTTCTTGTCAGACTGTAGTTCATTAAGGCACATGGTATAGCCCTGAAGAAACTGGCTCCCATGCCATTATAATATCCTCTAATTCCATGTCTTTCATATATCCCGATAAGTCCTGGTAATACACCTGAGGCTGGTCGTGAATCTGAGCTGAAAGCTGGAGAACAAACCAAACAAAGATGAGTAAAATATTATCACAAGAAGCTTTAAATGATGTAAACTGTGAAATAAATGGAAGATGATACCCTGCGCTTGCTGCTGAGTTCGAATCACTGCAAGCGGGTAGCTGGTCATTTGTCCAGAAGCAAAGGCCACAAAGCTGAAGAAAAACAGTTTTAAGTCACTGTTGTAGGCGGGATCACTCTTTGCCCAGCTCATGATTGACTGCAACAAGAAAATAAGCAATAAGTATCTTTAAAATAGAAAATGATCACTCTTGTGTTGTTCTGCCCCACCTGATGAACTGCACACTCCACACCTGCATAGGGGATCATGCAGAGGATGCTGGGCTTGAATCCTCTGTAAAAAGATGACAAAGACTCATGTCTATAAATGGATCGGGCACACGCTGCGACGCCATGGTAAGTTCCAGCTTGCTGCAGGTTCAGCCTCACCTTCAGCACCTGTAGGGCAAACAAAAGGAGAGTGAGACTGCTAAAATAAACCTCCACTCGTATATTAAAAGAGGCCTATTAGTCTAATTTCCAGCTCAGTATTTTTATACTTGGACAGAGAAGCTGTGTATGAATCACTGTTCAAAATCAAATACTATATCACAAAATTTGCCTTACACTGGGCTTTGGTGAAGCCTGTCGATTCATTCTCTTGTTTGAAACAGCCTCTTTACCTCCTTTCATTTAACCTAACTTTCTTCTCATTGGCTTTGAACAGCAGGAAGGAGGGGCTTCTGTGCCTGAGATGACCATATTAGGGATCTCATCTCATAAAACTGTCAGAAACAGCTTTCATATTAGTCTGTAGCCTGAGCTTTTGGTTTTCAAAGATTTTTGTATAGTTAAAACACAAACTAAGAGTTTCAAAATAAGATTAAGTTTTATCATATGATTTTATTACAGTTACATGAAAACTTATTAGAGATATACTTTTCAAATTGACCAGCATCATGGTTTTCAGTTTCCTGGTTTATTCAGTTATTTTTGGCCGTGTTTTACTTCTGTCAGTTTACCTCCTGTTGTTGTCAGTTCTTCCTTTCTTGTCTGCTAAACTTTCATCAGTTTTACCTCCCCTTTTCTACTCACCTGTGTCCGGTCCGGGTCCGGGCATAGATTATCATTACATTTTTACTCAAAAAGGTGGAAAACATGTTTTGTTAGAGTCCTATAGTAACATTAGTGTGTTGCATGTAATAATTCAACAGATGTGTCACTTTAAATTACATAAAATGTTTTAAAAATACAATTTTATTGCATGCAAGGTTTACTACCAAGTGAAGAACTTTTGTTGTTTGTTGTACTATTGGTAGTTTATGGGTCACACTATTTAAATCATGGATCTTCCCACTGTTATATAATTTATCAGCTTTAAATCAAAATGGCCTGATGGACAAACCTTATACTAGAATTTTGATTCTGTGCAGTTTGCTTGATGGATTAATCCTCATCATTGGCAGAAATTCTGGCCTATATTTGGGCCGGTTAGTTTTAAGAGGTTATTTGAGATGTAAGTGCGATTACTGCAAATAAAGCAGGTTAAAAAATGCTTATGTAATTTGGCCTTAGGGCCCTGTCACACCATGACGATTTAACAAGCTTACGCCGATGCATTCAAATTCCTCTAAAAACGCTGGCATATGCAGAACAATGATGTTTAATGGACGTATACAGAACATAAATGCTAGCGTACTGCTGGCATTTACAACCTGAAGCCTATCTATACCACTTCCTTTAAATGCACCCTATACGCAATTATTTGGCAGCTATGTCAGAAACATGTTCAGTTTGACTAGATCACATCAAATATGTTAAAAACATGTTACAGGTTATTAATACCTTTTGGTTACGCTAGACATTATCTCCACGTATTTCGACATGAGTAATGTGAGTCTCTGATTGCATTAAGTACCTGCAACATACGGTCCTCGTATGCGAGACATAAGAGCCATACGCTGGCAAGCGTCGGAGGTTTTGTGCATGCTCAAAACTTTCCCGCAATCTCGCCATACTACTTCGTAGACCGTACACATACAAAACTTCACTAGAACATAACTGACGTACTTGCAGCTTTTTTTCTACGCCAGCATACGTTTGTTAAATCGTCAGGGTGTGACAGGGGCATTAGTACCAAATTTTATGATTTTGTTGTTATAGGACTGAGTGAAAACTGATTTGGAGAATGTAATATTTGATTTCAAGACACTGATTCCTCATAATGAAGATTTCAATCATTTCTTATCTCTTGAATAAAGAGAGATGATAAAAATTTGAACAAAAGCACCAAAAAAGCAAAACAAAACAAAAAATACCAATGTTTCAGCCACAAATTAATACAGACATAGACATGAGATGGCAGATGCGGATTACTATATCTAAAATTTTGCATCCCTCCTCCTCCTGATTTTTTTCTCTTATAATATTGGAAGACATGTACTTCTGTTTTTGAGGCTGCTTTTTTACAATAATTAAAGGCTTTATAATTAATATAACAATGATACAGTGAGCTTTAGAGTGCTCAGTGATCTACATTTCAACAACAGGATTACAGAACAGGACTGAAATGTTTAACCTCAGACCTGCTACTGATCTCTGATCTGACCTCTAAAGGGTAGAAGACAGCGTGAGCCACAGCTCCAGAGACGCAGCCCAAGCCAAAACGCTGCTGCACTGTCAGAGTCTCCTGGGTTCTGTTTTGGGTGTACGCCTTCATCTGGATGGAACATAGCAGCTCTGAGTGCATTTATCAATTAGAAACAAAAAGCTGTTTATGAATAATTCAAATTAGAGAGCCTGGGCCTGCTCTGCCTCACCTGGGCATAGATAAGACACTGTAATGTTGACTGTGGAGTTCCTTTCAGCACATTAACAGCGTTGCCTTGCCACATGGACCGCAGACCACCTCCCCTCACCTCCTGAAAGCCCTGGGAGAAGGCCTTAGACCCATGAACCTAAGGACCAGACAGGAAATTTAGCCAAATAACTGTCCTGCTCCTAGCAGTATAAGGCTAAATACCGGTTCACATGCAGAAAGATAACAGCAAGATAAAAACAGCAGTTGGAATACAGGCAATAAAAATAATACAGGCTATCTGATAGCAGGCTATCTTTAACCCAGAGATACTAAAGTAAAACAGGGTCAGCCTCACAGTTTTGTTTTGTTTTGTTTTTTTAATGCAAGTTGCCCTACACAAGGCCCGAAAGGCCACTCAAAAGGTGAGGGCTAAAAGTAATGAAAGAGAAGAACTGCAGTGTAAGAGCATAGGACAGTATAAGGAAGAGAGACGAGTGTTTATGTTATGTTTAAACTGTGCCAAGTCGTAGCTATAGGGGAAGCAGGATGCAGGTAACGAGTTCCAAAGTGAGGCAGTGCGTGGAAAGAAACTAGAAGAGTGTTGGCTTTAGGAACAGTGACTGTATATGGATGCTAGTTAAAATGAGACATCATTTTTAAAAAACACTTTGGTGGAAGTCTTCTTTCTTATTTGGCTTGAAAACAATTAATAAAAGACAGCTAAAACAACATGAACACAACTGGATATTTGAAATGTGTTACTGGACACACATATGCAGAATGTTTTGTTTAAAATACAACATTGTAAAGTGTGCAAAAAAGTAAAGGGGAATTTATTTTTTTCTTAAGTGACTGAACTGTGGAAGTAAATTTTTTATCTTTTAGAGCACAATGTGTGACGATTTATAAGTTTTCAGAGGTATTAACTGTATTTCAAACTTCAGTCAACATTTTTTGCTTTTATTCAGTAGTAACAGTTGAGGAGATGACAGCAATAACGTTTCAGTTTTGTACTTGGATAATGCGTTCTACCATCTGAGTTCTGAGGCCACAGACAATAGTTACGCAGCAGAATACAACTGGAAGTCCTGTAAAACCACTGAGCTTAAATTACATTATTAGAAATATTTTATGTGAGGGTTCAGATAAAAAGGTACGCTCTATAAATGCAGCAAATGGAATTTAGACTATATTTCTTAGGGAAACTTAAACTTTAAAGAGGAGGAAAGCTGAAACATCACAAACTGGTACTTTTCCAGCCGAAAAATGAAACCACCTAGAACATCACCAGCACCCATCAATCTAGTGATAGCAGTGATATTGATTTCATGCAGGTATCTTTACAGAGGATACTGAAAGACAATTATCTTCAGCCACTGTCTGTTCACCTGGCTGCCGTTTAGCAAGCTAACTGGAGTATCAGCTAACAAACAACCAGACATCTGAGCATTTTTGTCATCAGGCTATGAGACTACTGAACCCATTCTTCACCTTCAAATGTTTTTATAGTTCACTCAAAAGTATGTGTAGCTCGCAGCTTATTGTCCTTTCAACAGCTGAAAAAGATGTAAAAAGATCACACTTTATAAGCTTCACTTGGTATCTGTGAATATGAATAAATTGTTCATTTCACCTTTTTGGAGCTATTTTGCCAAATTTCAGAGGAAACTTAAAGCTCACCACAGTTACAACAGTTTTGCCAGAGACATACATGCACTGAAGCATTTTCTTTGGTGTTTGTGTATGCATGCCTTAATCCTGTTTACTGTTACACTAACAGTCATTCCATAAAGTGGTGTTGTAAGCAGCACAGTTTTGTGTTTCAGTATCAAATCTCAAATTTCCCAAATAAATGAAAATAACTCCACTGAAAAATTGTCGACATTGGTTTAAGTGACAGTAGAGCTGACCTGAAGTTGGGTTTTTAGACGGTCTATGGGTGCTGTCACAGTCCGGGATATAGCATCTGCCAGTCCTGATGACATAGCAAACACCCTCCAAGCACCAAAGCCAGACACCTCTTCAGGGAATTCAATGGGCATCCCACGGCTCTCCCCGACATCAAAAACCTTTAGAAAGACTCCGTTTATTGCCTTTTGAGGGAACTTTTTAATCACTGTATAAAACAAAGCAAAATGGGACTGATCTTACCAGACTGTGTTTCCATGAGGACACCAGCTCCCCAATGTTGTCCACAGGGTTGAGGATGATATGGTGCAGGAATTCATCCCAGTCCACTGTCATTGAACTGTCCTTATCCATCCTAATGTCAGCACAGATAACAACAAATGTTCTGTTTCAAAAAATAAAAGCTGCACATTTTGTCTTAAACAACATCTTTCATATCATTTGTCAATTATTAAAAAAGGCAAACTGATAAACAATAGAAATTACACTTATTTGTGACAGAGCTGTAATAATCATTTATAATTCAGAGAAATTCAAGTTTGCCAGGCAGAGAGTCCATATTGGATGATCCTTTTAGCCATCTATGTACTCTTTTGTACTTATTTAAACCTGCATTAATAAAAGGTTGCAGGTTTTCTTTCTTTGATGCTAACAATAGAAGATGCAGAATGAGTACTTCCCGGTTAGTCAAATAGAAAAACTAATATGGGCTCAGACCTGGCAACCCATTATACGCTATATGGACGAAAGTATTGGGCCAGACCTCCCTGCATTCAGGTGTTTCATTCAGTCCCATTGCCACAGGTGTGTAAAGTCAAACACCTAGCCATGCAGTCTGCTTTTCCAAACATTTGAGAATGAATGGGTGATTCTAAAGAGCTCACTGAATTCCAGCATGGTACTGTTGCCATGGATGTAATAAATCACCTCAGATCAACTGTGAGTGATATTATTGCAAAGTGGGAATCACAACAACTCAGCCTCTATGTGGTTGACCAAGTAAAGTTGCAGATCGGAGGGCCAAGTGCTGAACTGCACAGTGCATAAAAGTCCCCAACGACTCAGTAACTACAGAGTTGAGTCTGAGTTTGGTGAATCCCAGGAGAATGTTACCCACCTGACTCAGCTGTGACAGGTGGGTGCTATGGGGTTTTTTTTTGGAGTTGGACTGGGCCCCCTAGTTCCACTGAAGGGAAATGCTCCAGCTTACCAAGACATTTTGAACAATTATATGCTTCCGACTTAGTGGAAACAGTTTGAGGAAGGCCATTTTCTATTCCCACATGACTGTGCCCTTATTGCATAAAAAAAGGTAAGGTAAAGTTTGTAGGGCTTTTAACACCCAACCCTAGTGGTTCATCAGGTGGAGGCTTATCCCGGTTTCTGTAGCATGAAGCAACTTAGGAGTTAAGCCTTCTCCTGGATGGAACGTTAGTCCATCGCAGGTTACCTTCCCAGTATATTACTGGTACCCATTTCTACTGCAGTGGGGGGTCTGACCGGGAAGTGAGCTCACAACCTCTTGGTCACCTTAACCATTACACTACCGCCCCCTGTCTATTGGTTGGATGGATTTGGTGTGGAAGAACGTGACTGACTCACACAGAGACCTGACCTCAACCCCTAAGAACACCTTTGGGTTAAACTTGAATGGAGATTGTGATCCAGCCCCTCTCATCCAACATCAGTGTGGATGAATGGACAAAAATTCCCACAGACATACCACAAAACCTTGTAGAAAGCCTTCCCGGAAGAATAAAAGCTGTTCTAGCAGCAAAGGGGGACATACTCCATATTAATGCCCGTGGATTTAGAATGCGAGGTCAGAAAAGCTCCTCTAGGTGGGATGAGAAGGTGTCCCAATACTTCTTTTATTATAGATTATCTGCCAGACTTACTGCTGGTCATTTCGGGGATTGTGGAAAACACTTCTGACTGCCTCTAACAAAACCGTTCTGTAGCGTTCACTAATGACAACGCTCCTCACTGTCCTCAGCAGTGACGGCTGCACACCAACAGCTGCTGGGCGTCTCTGCGCTCCCACTCGTCTTATCTAAACTGTTCGCTCGGCTTCTCTGAAGACGGGATGAAGCATTTATGGCTCCAACAATCATTAACCTCATATCACCCCACTCTTTCGCTCTGCTTCACCTCCCCACACACACACACACACACACACACACACACACAAAGGATCCGCTGCTAACCAGATCAGCTTTTAACTGGGGTTATTTTGCCCCCTGGTCGAGCTCATTTCCCTCGCGAAGAAGCTTAAACAGACACGCAGACGTCTCAGATGTCTCGGTACATTTTATGCATGTAAATTATATAAAAACAGCAATGCCGCAAATACAGTTTTTACACGACATTAATGTGAAAGTTGCAGCATGGAAATGTTGCTATAAATTCAGTTTTAAAGTGTGGATTTAGGATTCAGACTGAGTCTTTAAAAAGTCACCAGAGGAACAGGAACACATGGGGAAAGCACTCCCAGGCTTTTATCAATCAGCTGCTACTCGAGTGTGTAGATGTACGTTGGGCAGGGAGGCATGAATGAATGGAGAGCTGGTTAATAATTATCAGCAGAGACCTCGTGCAGTCACACCAGTACGGTGAGAACACATCTGTGCTGGGTCCTCTCAAGATGAGAGGTCTGTATTTATTTTAACTGCTTTATTGACTCATAAAATTAGAATGAAAATGAGAAATGAAAGGCAAACGTGCCATTGAAACTGCACGAGCGGGCGTGAGTTATCAGTCGTTAAAACGCATAATTTATGGACACACATCTGAGTAGACTTTAACCGTATTTTAAACTTCATTAAACGCACAGGAAACCCGGGAAAACGTTGGAAGAACTCCAAAAAATCGAGAAATTAAGATAAGTTTATCCGTCCATTTTCTGCCACTTATCTGGGTCCAGGTCATGGTGGCTGCAGGCTAGGGGGCGCACTGAGGAACCCAAGCCAATTGAGAGATAAAATCTCTACAGCCGACCCTGGGTCTGCTTTATCTCCTGGTCTATCGATGAGTCTCCAGTACTGTCCTTTGTGTCTTGGATGAGTTCAGCTTACAAAGGCGCGATCAAGCAAAATGCTGGGGCTGTTTTCCTCGGGCCATGATAATGTCCTGTGTTTGAGACGTCACACTCACCTGTCCTCACCTGAGGAGACAGTAAGGCGGCTCAGACTGCTGGCTGTTGCTCCAGAAACCTGTCAGCCGTCTCATACATACTGTTCCACCTGGCACGTCTGTCTTGGCAGACCAAGCAGCCTTTGCTTCTGTTCCAGCTGTTTTGCCGTGGTGCTGCAGTGGAAAAATGTAGTAACACGTCTTACCCTCCCCAGTAACCTGAGTGGTCGCTGAGGTGCCAGGTTTAGCGCGTGGACTTAGCATTTCACATGTAGAAATGTTCCTAGTTCAGCAGCAGCAGCCATGTTGGATGCATTATCAGTTACTGAAACTAAAGCTTTCTTGGTGATTCTTCTGCTACATTCTTTAACAGCTCGACTATATTTGCTCCTGTGAGGCTCTCATTCGCCGCTCTTGTTTGGAGCACATGACATGTCGGCTGCCAATCATCGATGATGAAACACGCAGTTATGGTGACATAAGATTCTGTAGCAATGGATGTCCACTCATCACATGTTAGAGCTATCCTTCCCGCTTTCCTCAGTGATTCCATGACTTCAGTTTGACTTTGATTCAGACTTTGGTTTTGTCTTCAGTTTAGACTTGGGTTTGACTTCAGTTTAGAATGTTTGACTTCAGGTTTGACTTCAGTTTGAGGTCAGTTTTGATTTGAAGTTTGACTTCAGGTTTAGACTTCACAGCTTGGCCTTCGGTTGTGACCTCGGCTTTGACTTCAGTTTAGACTTCAGATTAGACTCAGTTTCATGTCAGTTTTGACTTGAGGTTTGACTTTGGTTTAGACTTCAGTTTGAGTTCTGGTTTGACTTTGGCTTTGACTTCAGTTTAGACTCAGTTTGACGTCAAGTTTGACTTTGGTTTAGACTTCAGTTTGACGTCATGTTTGACTTCGGTTTTGACTTCAGCTTTGACTTCAGTTTAGACTCGGTTTGACGTCATGTTTGACTTTGGTTTAAACTTCATTTTGACTTCAGGTTTGACTTTGATTTTTACTTTGGCTTTGACTTCAGTTTAGACTCTGTTTGACGTCAGTTTTGACTTGAGTTTTGACTTTGGTTTAGACTCGGTTTGACGTCACATTTGACTTCAGTTTAAACTTCAGTTTGACTTCAGCTTAGACTCAGTTTGACTTCATTTTAGACTTCAGTTTAGACTCGGTTTGACATCAGTTCTGACTTCAGGTTTGACTTTGGATTTCACTGCAATTAAGACGTTGGTTTAGACTTCTGGTTTAACTTCAGTTTAGACTCAGTTTTGACTTTGTTCAGTAGACGTTATGTTATTTTTAGAAAATGAATTTTTCACATTTGGGAATCAATTCAGAATCATCCATGTCTGCATCGCAGTGCATCTAAAAGTTGATATTTCCCCACCCATAAAAACTTCAGTATATTTAATAAAGCCATGAAAACTGTTAGCTTTATTCTATGACTATTTTCAGTTACAGCCCTGTGCGTACATAGGGGCGGGTCGTTAGCGGCTCGTTTGAGTCCTGATGGCCTCCTGAGTACAGGAGAGATCCACTTGAGGCTTTCACGGCTAAAAAACACATCAGAGCTGTTTCTCTCTGGGTTTCTGTCCAGCTTCCTGCTGTATTCTCCTCACGCACAGATGACATTAAATCGCCCAGACCTTTCCAGTTTCACCCTCAGCTTGTGACTTCCGACGCTACGCGCCAAACTTTCCTCCTCTTCTTCTTCATCAGCTCTGACCTCCCCTCTGCGCTCCGCTGTCATCCGGCCTTTTCTCAGCCTGTCAAACACACGCAGAGAGAGAAAACGCAGCCAGCCAGGAATCCCACTTTCCTTTTGTTTCCCCTCATGATTTTCTGTCCATGTTTCTCTTCTGTTTGGACAGTGGTGGAAGCTCACGGAGGAGGATGTTAAAAACAGAGCGATGGTGAAGTGTTGAGCAGGCTGGGTGGAGGATGGAGGGGGTAATGGCGGCGGACGGCGTGTGTGGGGGGGGGGCTGTTTGAGTTGTGAAAGGAGTCATTGAGTAACTTTGAGGGTTTTCGTGGAGCCAAAACGCCTCCAGAAGCAGCAGAAGAATCTGAAAGCGAGCGGCTGTTTCCACACTGCAGAGGCACATTTAAAGGACGAGTCCAACTAATAAACATGAAAACAGCAGACGCTTCAAAAACACGATGTAGTTCTAACACCCGGGTGTTGGAAGAAGTGCAAAGTTGTTGGGTTATTTTTGTAGGTGCATAAATCTGCGAGCGGTGCTCTGGTCTGTGCAGGTGGAGCTCTGTGAATATTTTCTTTGCAGCTCACAGTTAAATCTCTAAAAAGGCGTCTTAATAAGTTTAACCAAACTCCAGTTTTATCCGTAGCCTAAAATAGGGATGTTCTGATCCAGTTGGCCTTGGTCTCAGGGATCTGCTGATATCAAGTACTGACTAAATGAATAAACTGTGCCTGGAAATCCTCCTTTTATGTTTAAGGCACCTTTAAATGTGATCTTCCTCACTTTAAATGTAAAATTGAACAAACAAATATATCCAAGAATATGAATTTAGTGAACTGGTGTTTATCAGCTAGATATTTCTATTTGCTCTCCTTTCTCTCTTCTTCTCTGCACTCATCCTCAACTGGTTTAGGCAGATGGCTGCCCCTCCCTGAGCCTGGTTCTACCGGCGGTCTCTTCCTGTTAAAAAGAAGTTCTTCCTTCCCACAGTCGCCAAGTGCTGCTCATAGGGGGATGGTCTGATTGTTGGGGTTTTCTCTCTAATGCTGTAGGGTCTTTACCTTACAATGTGAAGCACCTTGAGGTGACTTTTGGTATGAATTGGCATTATATAAATAAAACTGAATTGAATTTAGAGACGTTTGCTCTGCAGACATCACTCACTGTAAATGTACAGTTTTGGTAGGTTCAGACAGCTCTAAATACTGTTTCCACTGGATTTTTTTCCTACTTTTGGATCTATGTGATGTCATAGGAAGTGGATGTGGTCATCCCAGGCGCAGAGACCCCACCCGCCTTCTGTTCAAATCCTCTGCTTAGCCAATCAGAAGAAAGCCAACGGAAAGTGAGGGTGGCTTTAAACAGAGAGGGGCTATAACGGCTCGTTTCAGACAGGATAAACTCAGGGGACAGCATAAGACAAAGAAGGATTATTTTCAACAGTGGTTCATGCAGAGCCGTTCGAATAAAAGCACGGAGCTGGACATGACTAGAATGGGTCCAGTTTAATAAAAGACAGTGCTGCAGGACAGAGAGGGGGTATGGGTTCAAAGAGAAGGTGGATTTGGAGAAATCTGAAGTCTTTAAGTCAGAACAAAATCTTTTAAAATTGGTAGCATTTGTTTCAGAAATGACTCAGACGGTTCAAATATCCAATTTTAAATAGAAGAACTTGGTTGAGGGATGTTTTCAGCAGCACATTCATCCACATTGGTTGCTCTGTTGTTTCCTGTAGCAGGATGGTGTTTGGGTTAAAATAAACCAGACAATGCAGAATAATAATGGCACAGGTCGGTCAGTCATACGGGGGGGGTTGCTTATGTTTTAACAGCTTAGGATTTGTTCATCAGAGCCATTTTTAGTGGATTTTTCAGATCGCTTGTTAGATTAACATTCCAGGATGTATTTTAAGGAGGTGTTTAGGTTCCTCTGATGGAGAAATCAAGCCTGGAGGTTTGGCTTAGGTCCTACATCTGTACAGGTTTCCAATAAAACTTAACCACAATCGCTCAAACACAAACGGGCCGCCCCCGTTTCATGACACAGCATGATGTTCCAGGCTAAACGCAGCTCCAGAATTCTGCTGCTGGAAATTCCCCTTCCAAACCAGCACCCCGTGACTGTTGATGGAGGCGAAATGAATTGTTTTTATGGCTGGAGGTGCTGATGTGCGTGAAGTGACCCACACTGGACCTCTGTGTGGTTTGCTGGATCCGTGCCACCGGCGCACAACTGTCCAGAATACCTCTGGTCCGAGTCCAGGTCCTGAATGACGGAGGTGCTTTTGGCCGGGTGGTGTGTGTGTGTGTGTGTGTGTGTGTGTGTGTGTGAGGAAAAGCAAAGACAGCGGTGTTATTGTTGGCCTCCGTCCTGGTTGTAGGACTTTCAGGCTGCAACATCACTGCTCTGACAGCTCAGACATTTACTTTATTGTCATTATTTATTAATTCTGTGTTTAGTTTTGTTTATATTTCTTCCAAATTCAAACATTATCTTCCTGAACATGTCGGAGGCGTTCGAAGGACTCAGTTTCAACACATCATTAAGAACAAAACCACATGAGAGCTTAAACATGTGATGATGAAAATGAGAAACGCTGTCGAAGTCTGGAAGTGTGTCTGCAGGATTTTTCAGCAATGCCTCAACTATCCATGAACTCTGAGGTGTTTTCCTGCAGCTTTTCCAGCTCCTCCACTGAAATCCCAAAGGAAGATTGTACATAAAAGACTGAAAAACCCACCGTGCTGCCCCTCGTCGGTTTCTGGACTCCACAGACTGAAGTGTCAGTGTTTGCTTTATAGCCACTGCCATTTATTTGGAGCCAGAAGGGATCATATTTATATCTGATATGAGATGAGACGGTGGACACGTCGCGTCACCTCCACAAATACAGATCTGAGTCAAACAGGAAACAAATGGGAGACGTCATCCTAATGTTCTCAAGAAAATCTCACAAGCTGATCCCGATCCGTGGGTCCGTCCTGATCCACGGACTCAGCCTAACTCGGTCACTAATCCTAACCCTGACCCTCAGAGTCCCGAACCCTGACCCTCAGAGTTCCTAGCCTTCAGAGATCAGGTGTTAACAGAGCGTCAGCTGAATGTGAAGGACACTTCCACAGAGAGGAACTTCTTCTTATTATTACTTATTTTACAATTTCATTTTATTAATTGATTTTTTCAGTTTTACTTACTTAAAGCTTTTAAATCTTTTAAACTTATTGTTATTCTAGTAGTTTTATTCTATTTCCTCTTTTAGCTTGATTTTTAATGAGTACTGCTTTTTATTTTTTGGTTGTCTAATTTTACTAAAATAACTTTGTATTAAAAAACAATTTTTAGTATTTTACACCTTTACTATTTTTATCTTGTTTTAAATATTATCACAAATATTGGAATTTTACACTCGAATCAGTTTTTAAAATTTTTATAGATATTATTAGACTTTTGAACCTTGTTATTTTTAATGTTTTTTTTACTTAAAATATTAGCTTGTGGTTTATTAATTTACAGTTCTACTGTTCTTTATTTTAATTTCACTGTTACAAATTTTAATTTTTGTTCTTTTACACTTGTACCTTTTTATTTTTTTAACACTTTTTTAACACTACATTTTTTTACTATTAGATGTAATATTTTTATTAATTTTTTACACTTTTTATTTTTACTATTACTAAAATATGTTTTACTTTAATAATATTCTTCTATTTTTACTGCTGTTATATACATTTTTATGCTTAAATCATTTTCTTGATTCATTTTACTATTTTTATTGCTATTATAAATATTTTTATTTTTGCTGTTTTGCCTCTTTGTTCTCTTACACAGAGTGGTTTGTGCCATATTACCTTTGAATTTGTGGCTTAGACCTTTAATTTTTCTTCTTTTTTATGTGTACCTGAATGCACCGTTGTATGTGAGGTTCTTCCTGCTTCTATAGTAGCGCTCATAGCAGCCTTACATCATGACAGATATCCTGGAAATGTCCTCTTTGAGTCCAGTAGAAGCTCAGTGTTCTCCCTTCATGTCACAGTCGGCTTCAGTTGAGTTTATTGTGTAACACACAGCTGAGCTGTGAGACATCTGTCTGCTGATTCAGGACCAAATCTCTGCAGTAAAGTAGGTTATCACAGCGTCAAATCATCCTGTAAATCCCTCAGCCATAATCACAGCAGAGTCTTCTTCATTCATCATCTCCTTCTCTGCATCTGCCTGCTGGAAAAAACCTCACCGGTGCTCAGAGGTTTACATTATCACAGGCACACTTGTTTCTGCAAGCAGAAAATAGGATTTTTGCACCAACAAGGTGATTCCCAAAGAGCTATTAGCTGAAAACTTGGCATATCTCAGCATGGTGTGCAGTGTGTCTTTAAAAGTGTGAGGAAACTGGACAAGTGGAGGACAGAAGAAGTGGTATCAGGCCTGCAAAACTATCTAGTGCAGATGAACAGTATCTGAAAGTCATGTCCTTAAGAAATTGAAACAAGTCCAAACCTCATCAGAAATGGTGTCAGTGGAAGGGTGGCTGTCAAGAAGACGTTCTTAAGGAAGGGAAACAGGGAGAAAAGGCTGAGGGATGAAAATTACTCAAGAACTGGACTGAACATCAGTGGAAACAGGTCTGATGGAGGGATGGATCCAAAATTTTCCAACAGGGAGTGTCTACAGCCATCTGTAAAACACGGTGGCGGCTCTGTCATGGTTTGTGCTGCATTTCAGACAGTGGTGTTGGGGATCTTGTCAAAATTGTTAGAATTATGAACACAGAAAAGTACCATCAGACTTTGATCCACCATGTAATACCATCTGGAAAGAGTGTGATTGGCAGCAGCTTCACAATGATCCCAAACACACTGCCAATGCAGTAAAAGCCTACCTGGATAGAAAAACACACAATGGAACACTATCAGTCATGGATTGGCCTCCCCAGAGCCCAGACCTCAACATTCCCAATCAGTTTTTGGATCATGTTGACAGAGAACAGAACAAAAGGCAGCCAACATCCAAAGAAGAGCTTTGGAATGTCCTTCAAGAAGCCTGGAGAACTATTCCTGAAGACGACTTAAAGAAATGATAGGAAATTTGGCTAAGAGAGTTCAGGCTGTGCTGAAGAATAAAGGTGCTCAGACCAAATATTGACTTTCAAGCTGCTTAGAATTGTACAAACTCTGTTTTTGTCTTATGTGCTGTATTTATGTACATATGTTTGCACATGTTTCAATAAATTGTTGCTCCTGTTTCCATTTTGCTGCAACATATAAAGGAATGAGGGCTGGATCAAGACTTTTGCACAGTGCTTTACATGAATTTAAGAAAACAATATAAAGTCAGGAGACTGAAAGCGGCTGCAGCAGGAAGTTATAAATAAATAAATGATCAAACTTTGAACAAAGTATAAAAACAGAAAGTGTCAGTTTGAGTGTGCCCAGCTGTGTGTGCAGCTGTTTGCTGCTTCTTCATGTTTACACATGGCAGCCCGAAGCCGTTCACGGTTTCTGCTTTCTAAACGCTGGAAATAAACTCATTTCTGCTTTTTTGTTTTTGTTTTTTGTTTCAGCCCAAACCCACGAAGGGTCGCATGCGAATCCACTGTCTGGAAAACGTGGACAAGGCTCTGCAGTTCCTGAAGGAGCAGAGGGTCCACCTGGAGAACATGGGCTCCCACGACATCGTAGACGGAAACCACCGCCTCACTCTGGGCCTCATCTGGACCATCATCCTCCGCTTCCAGGTAACAGGCGGCCGCGCAAGTTTGCGTCCCATATCCGGTCACATCAGGATCTAGGAGTAGAAGTTGGTCATTTGGGCCACCAACACCTGCTAGTTTCAGGCGACAGGGAGCCATTTAGCATCCCAAAGAGAGTTTCATCAAGTCAGAGCCCTTTATTCTCACCCATCATTTTACATCCACAAAACTTAGCTATCCCTTTGAGTTAAAACACTCACACACTTATTTTGAATCCCTAAAATAATAAAACACATACTTATGTTTGGACCTCCTTTAAGACTTTACCGTTTACCTCAGCTGGCTCTTGTTACTATTTTGCATCCCATGCCAGGATAAATGGGAATTTTGTGTCCCATCAGATGCTGTTTTATAATTAATTTGTTATAGTTTCATTTTGCTAATTTCTGTGTCAAACACTATATGGCCAAAAGTATTGGGCCACATCCAGGAGCTTTTCTGGCCTCCCATTTTAATCCACAGTCATTAACATGGAGTGGGTCCCCCTTTACTGCTAGAACAGCTTCCATTCTTTTGGGAAGGCTTTCTACAAGATGTTGGAGTGTGTCTGTGGGAATTTATGCCCATTCATCCAGAAGAGCACTTGAGCGGTCAGACACTGGATGAGAGGGTCTGGCTCACAACCTCTGTTGTAGTTCATCCCAAAGGTGTTGGAATGTTGGGGTTGAGGTCAGGCTCTGTGTGGGCCAGTCAAATTCTTTCACACCAAACTCATCCAAACATGCCTTTACGGAGCTTTTTTTGTGCACTGGGGCACAGTCATGGTGGAACAGAAAAGGGGCCTTCCCCAACCTGTTTCCACAAAGTTGGGGGCATCGAATTGTCCAAAATATCTTGGTATCCTGAAGCGTTAAGATTTCACTAGAACTCAGGAGCCTAGGCCAACCCCAGAAGAAGAACCCATTGCATACATGCCATGTTCTATTTCCTTTGGAACTCTGTAGTTGGAGCGATGTCACTCCTGAGTTGATCAAGTTTATTAGTAGAGTTGGAAAAGTCAACAGTGCTTTTCTCTGTAGCAGGTAGAGCCATCGTTAGTAATACCTGGAGTAAAGCACAATGTTTTTTCCACTTAAGAACATGGCTGCAGCACATTCATGAATAGAGTCGATCAGTGCTCTGTGAATGGCTTATTTGGAGAGTTATTAAGAAACAGCAGCTGTAGAACAGATTACAACTTCTACAGTTTTACTACTGCTTACATACACTGCTGTCAAAGCCAGGCTTAGTGTGAATTCTCTGACTTTACAAGGCCAAGTAGGGAAGGTAATGTCGCAGTTGAAAATTTCAGTTAGGAATTCTGACTTCCCACTTCAGATGAAACCCTGTATTATCCCTTCCTCACCATAATTTACAGTCAGCCAGGTAACATTCTCCTGGCATTCACTAAACTCAGACTGCTCCATCAGACTGCCAGATAGAGGACAGTGATAAGTCACTCCACAGAACACGTTTGCGCTGCTTCAAAAATCTTTGGTTGTGTTCTCTACACCAAATTATGCTTGGTGATGTAAGGCTTGCATGCAGCTGCTTTGACATGGAAACCCATGCCATGAAGCTCCTGGTGCACAGTTTTTGTGCTGATGTTAACGCCAGAGGAGGTTTGGAACTCTGCAGTTATTAAGTCAGCAGAGTGTTGGGCACTTTTACACACTATGCTCCTCAGCACTCGGTGACCCCGCTCTGTAACTTGTGGTCCCTAAATGCTTCCACTTTGCAATAATCCCACTTACAGCTGATGGTGGAATATCTAGGAGGGAAGAAGTGTCACCAGCTGACTTGTTGCAGTGGTGGCATCCTGTTACAGTACCACGCTGGAATTCAGTGAGCTCTTTAGGACCACCCATTCTTTCACTAATGTTTGTGAAGGCAGACTGCATGGCTAGCTGCTGGGTTTTATACACCTGTGGTAATGGGACTGAATCAAACATCTGGATTCAGTCATTAAGAGCTGTGACCCAATACTTTTGGACATCTAGAATATGTTATATTCAGAAGTTCTGAACATAGCTTATCATGATGCATATTATGCTGTTTTGGGTTCCAAAGTGTGTCAAATAAATGAAGTCGGTCCTTATTAAGCATAAACACATACTTTAATGTTTTAAACCTGGAGGTCACATGGGGCACCAGCAGTACAAGAGACACGTGGTTCTGCATCCCACAAAGTTAGACGATCCCCTGTGCTCTACATTGCACCCCGGTACCATTTTGCATCCCATATGTAAGAAATGATATTAAACTGTAAGAGGCGTAGCACTCATGTTTGGGCTTCCTCTGAGCCATCATCCTCTAACTTCATACTGTCCTGTTTGCATCCAATCAGATATCATTCAGTCTACACTTTTTTATTGAATAAAAACATGTGCCTACATTTTGTGCATTCAGAGTTTATAGCTTCTCGTAAGCGGAGCGCCACTTAGCGCCCATGCTGCTCACGCAGTTGGAGCGACTGATTCAAACAGGATGCAGAATGGTCAGTGCTGTACCTAAAAATGTGGCACAGCAGTGCGTGATGATTTACTGCTGGATTATGAGTTAATTTAAATGTCATTAGGACCATTTCTGTTCATTTTAAAAAACATTAAAACACATTCTATTCATTTCAGTTGAATTAGGTCAAATGAAGTGAGAGAGATGGCGCTCGTCCCGTGACGTCGCCTTACTGTACGTTGATGAGGGTGATGTCATCATTAGGGACAGTGAACAGTTGTTTGGGGGAAAAATGGGTGAAAAGGATTTGGCTTTTATAAGCTGTGAGGATTAAAAAAACTAATGGTTTAAATCCTGATGTGGGTGAATGAGGTTGAAATGGAGCTGAGTGCAGACTGGTAGCAGGACGACAGTTTTTCACGGACGCCTCAGAGGTGCTCATGTTGCTGGTTTGTGGCTCAGATCTGACTGAAACTGACGGATGGCCATCAGTGAAGGTGAGCTGTTCACATCTGTGTGCTCTTTGTACAGAGTTTAAGACATGGTGGACATTTTTTGTTTTTGTGTGTTGATATGTGAGAGTAAGGAGAGACGGTTTGGTGTTAGCATCGTTTTACTTCGTCTCCACTTCTTCAAAGAGCTGTTTCGGGTCCCACAGTTGGTTTTTGGGTCATTTTGGTGACAACTAGACTGAAGTTAAGGGATTGGATGCATGTGAGTTCAGGCTGAGATGGTCTGGATGTGTGCAGAGGAGGGGTGGTGGATTTACTGAATGTTGAAGATGGAGCGGCCAGGCAGGAGGAGAAGAGGAAGACCACAGAGAAGGTTGATGGATGTAGATGGTTGGTGTGAGGGAAGAGGATGCAGAAATAGGGTGAGATGGAGGCACAGGATCTGCTGTGGAGGACCCTAAGGGTGGTAGTGCATGTCCTGATGAGTGTTCAGGTTGGACTTGAGCTCAGGATTGGGGCGGAGGATCCCGTTCTGTTGGATGTCCCCATGTCACTGGTGGATTTGATCATCATGTTCTTCATGCTCACTTAGAGCTGTGTTGGAGATGCCCATGCTGCATTCAGGGCCCATGTAGGCGACTGTGTGGAGGAAGAACTCCCTTTTAAAAGGAAGAGACCTCCAACTGAACCAGGCTCAGGGAGGGGCAGCCATCTGCCTTGACTGGTTGTGTGAGGGGAACGAGCAGAGAGAAAAGAGAGCATAGAGAGACAAAGATGGCACCGACTATGAAAGGGGGAATAAAAAGTGGCCAGAAGTGCTCAGTGCATCATGGGAAGTCCCCCAGCAGCCTGAGTCTCATACAGAGGGAGTATGCTGTCAGAGGCTATAAGGAGACCATTAGTAGCCTTCACCTTCAGCATTTAAAGCTGTCAGAACTGTGACGTTGACTTTTGTTTGCTGACTTTGGAGACTCACTGCTTCCTATGTCTCTGTGTCTCAGATCCAGGACATCAGTGTGGAGACGGAGGACAACAAAGAGAAGAAGTCGGCCAAAGATGCTCTCCTGCTGTGGTGTCAGATGAAGACTGCAGGGTGAGTCCATCTAGGTCCCAGTTTGCTTCCCGTTCCTCAGTCTGGAGCGGACCGTTCTCAGCCTGTGGATCTTTATAGCAGCATTTTTCCTGCACAGAACGTCTTTAAGCTTAGTTTAGAAAATCTCAGGGTGGAGTCGCAGTTTGCGGACCTCCTGAATTGCTGTTTTAATTACCCTGACCCTTGTCCAATGAATTCATTATCATTTCCTCTCCTTCTCTTCTCTAGATATCCAAA
This sequence comes from Etroplus canarensis, assembly GCA_015106775.1. Classification (NCBI taxonomy): domain Eukaryota; kingdom Metazoa; phylum Chordata; class Actinopteri; order Cichliformes; family Cichlidae; genus Etroplus; species Etroplus canarensis. The sequence goes on from VUQH01091264.1 coordinate 56,833, forward strand.
CGTCAACATCCACAACTTCACCACCAGCTGGAGAGACGGGATGGCCTTCAACGCCCTCATCCACAAACACAGGTGGGAGCTCAGCGTGCACCTCCTCACACCTTATCAGGCGGAGGATGGAAAGCAGCACTAAAACCCAACTGTGTGGGACAGTGAAAGATGTTTGCTTTAGGAGAAAAAGGGAAATTTATGCAAAAAAAGCACAACTGCCACAAACTGTGTGAAATCTGCACAAAGCAGAGTGACTGCAGCCAATAACAGAAACACTGCAGCCACTTCCTGCAGGTTTATTCTCATCCGCTTTACATCTGTTTACTTTGATCATAAACAAGAACAGTGAAGCGATCGCTTCTGAACTAGACAGCTTTTTAAAGTTTCCCGATTGGCTGACCAGATTTAGCTCATCTCAAACTTGTTGGATGGGGTTGAGGTCAGGGCTCTGTGTGGGCCAGTCAAGTTCTTCCACGCCAAACTCATCTGAGGGGCTTTACACCACTCTGTCCAACGCTTGGCATTGTGCTTTGTCATGTAAAGCTTGCTTTCAGCAGCTCAGCTGTGGAAATCCATGCCATGAAGCTCCTGGTGCCTGGTTTTTGTGTGGATGTTTATGGACCTGTACTTACATGGTGTTTTCTTTGCTCTAACTGGGCCCTGTGCAGCACTTTATTCTATGCCTTCGGTGCGTTCTTTCACGCACACGCTCCAGTGGATGCGTTGGGCACAGTTTGGGGTTCAGTATCTCGCCTAAGAATATTTGGGCATGTCAGATGGAGGAGCCAACAATCAAACCATCAATCAGCTCTTCAGATTGGTGGACAACCTACTTTACCTCCTGAACCACAGCCACCTTAATGCTGGAGGAGGTTTGAAACGCTGCCGTTATTGAGTCAGCAGAGTGTTGGACACTTTTACACACTATGCTCCTCAGCACTCAGTGACCCCGCTCTGTAACTTTGTGATCTGGCACTTTGTATCTGAGTTGCTGTGGTTTTAGAATGACTCATTCGTTCATGAAGACTGCGTGGCTAGCTGCTGGATTTTATATAGCTGTATTAATGGGACTGAATCAAACACGTGGATTCAGTCATTAATACTTTGGCCAATAAGCATTTTCCGCCCTGGGATTAATACAGTGAAATACGAGTAATGCAATGAAAATACGTGATGAAGCACAGCTTGAACTTTTCTCTTGTTCTGGGTTATTTTTGTTCCCTTCAGACCGGACCTGATCGACTTTGACAAGCTGAAGAAATCAAACGCTCACTACAACCTGCAGAACGCTTTCAACCTGGCCGAGCAACACCTGGGCCTCACCAAGCTGCTGGACCCCGAGGGTGAGCCCCCATCCACACCCAGCTTCAGCTGTCTTTAGAAAGGACGTGTTATATGTGTGTTCTTATTGTGTGTGCAGACATCAGCGTGGACCACCCTGATGAGAAGTCCATCATCACCTATGTGGTCACCTACTACCACTACTTCTCCAAGATGAAGGCGCTGAAGGTCGAGGGCAAGCGAATTGGAAAGGTGACGACTGACCTCAGACTCATCTCTGGTAGCTCCCCAGCAGGCAGCGGAGGGCTCAGCGTGGTCTTTACATAAATCATCTCTACCACAGCTGATCTTCATATGAACATCCAGAACCTGGGTTAGGGTTAGGCTATGACTAGTCACATCTGATTGGCTGATGAATTAGCTTTATTTCTAATTGATCTGCACACAGAACAGAGGATATCTTGGCCTAGATAGAACTCCATCCAGTCACACAGGTAGAAGCACCAGACTGCCTGATGGTTGTTCTGATTATTTATGCAGTTCCCTCTAACAAAAACTACTTTTATTACTGTTTCGCTTTCGAAATGGATCTTTCTGCTCATTTCCAGCTCCATATTTTTTATTCCTGGACTCTCCTAGAGCAGCTTTGCATGATTCACAGTTCAAAAATAATGCTTCTGTGCCTGACTCTGGACCTTGGTGCAGCCCCTCAGTTTTTTCTGTCTGAAATGAGCTGGTTTTGGCTCCTCCCCCTTTAAGGAAACTCTTTTCCTCATTGGCTTTGAATAGCAAGTGGGTGGAGCTAGAGCTATCCTCTCTCTGTGACCTCATACAGATCCAGGAGTAGAAAAAAATGGATGAACTGGGTGTTTAGAGGACACTGTTTGTTAAAGACATTAATTGAAAAGCAGCGTTTTGTCCTCTGAGACGATACAGGGCGTGTATTTTTATTTTTCCCATCAGTCCTGGTATGAACATTCAGTCTCTGATAACCAGTTAGCACCAGCCCCCTGCCATCCTCTGTTTGCCTGTCAGTGGTCTGGTGACTGTTGTGGCCGTCCTCAGAGATTCCAGCTCCTCCTGTATGATGATAGTCCTGGTTCTGTTCTGGAGATCTTCATGCTCGTTGCTGCAGGGTCATTCTAACCAGAACCTGCAGCAGGTGGAGAACTGGTTCTTGTGTCACTACCTCAAGCAGAATGAGGGTCACCAGCTGCAGTCCAAGATGGTGGAGCTGTAGTTCATCCACTGGATGATGGGGGGGGCAGCAGAGTAAACAGAGACACAGACCTCCTTCCCTTTCCCTGGCCATCTCCTCCAGCTTTTACTGGGAGGACAGAGAGGTGTTGCCAGACCAGCTCAGAGATATAATCTCTCCAGCACATCCTCGATCTGCTCTGGGGCCTCCTCCCAGGTAGACGTGACTGAAATACCTCATCTAAGATGTGTCCAAGTGGGTGGAGGCCTCACCTAAGAGGTGCCCTGGAGGAATCCCAGTCTGATGCCTGTAGCAGCTGTACTTTGAGGTCCTCCTGAATGTCTAAGCTCCTCTCCCTGTCTCTAAAGGAGAGCCCAGACAGCCTTCAGACAAAGCTCATTTCTTCTGCTTGTACCTTTAGTTTTATTCGTCACCATAGGTGAGGGCAGGAACGTAGATCGATCAGGAAATCTGCAGCTCTGCTTTCACACTCAGCTGTCTCTTCACCACGATAGACCAGTATGGCATCCACATCACTGACATGAGCTTCCTCTGAAGCATGTCTGGGCTCTCCCTTACAGACTGGGTGAGGAGCTTGGACATTTAGTAGGAGCTCAGAGTAGAAATGCTACTCCTCCATGGAAAGGAGCCAGTTGAGGTGGTTCAGGCATCTTGACTGGGATTCCTCCTTGGCACCTTCTAAGGTGGGGTGTCTCAGACATGTCCAACTGGGAGAAGGCCCAGGGCAGACCCAGGACACGCTGGAGAGACTACACCCCTCAGCTGGTTTGGGAACGCCTTGGTTTCCCCAGAGGAACTGAAGAAGGTGGCCAGGGAGAGGGAGGTCTGGGCATCTTCTTAGACTGCTGCCCCCATGATGGATGGATGATAAACCTTTGGAAAAGTAATCCCTGTGATCCTTCAGTCTCCTAGAAACACAGTTTCTGATTTGTTCAGTCATCTGCTGCAGGCGGAAAGAAGCATTATTTTGAATTGTAAGTCATACAAAGCAACTTTAGTAGAGTCCAAGAATAAGAACATAGAGCTGAAAATGGCGAGGATAGTTCCATGAAAAGACAATATATACAAACTACTTCCTGATGTAAAATAGAAAGGTTTGTATGGAGGTAAATCCAGATTTGTGTCTTTTCTACAGAGCTGACGTCTTCCATTCACGCCGTAGGATTTTTTCCCCTCTGCTGTGTCTTCTAGGTTCTGGATAACGCCATTGAGACGGAGAAGATGATTGAGAAGTACGAGTCTCTGGCCTCAGACCTGCTGGAGTGGATTGAACAGACCATCATCATCCTCAACAACAGGAAGTTTGCCAACTCTTTGGTGGGAGTCCAGCAGCAGCTGCAGGCATTCAACACCTACCGCACCGTGGAGAAACCACCAAAGTCAGTAAATGCTCTGCAGCAGAGCACATGACCTTTATAACAATATGAAACGAGGATTTTGAACTCGTTGAGCTTCTGATCACACAGATAATTACAAGATGGCAGTGTAGTAGAAACACTGAACAACAGCACAAAACATATAGACAACAATATTGAGCCACCTCCACATTCCACCTACAGCAGCTTTTCTGACCTGCCATTCTAAATCCAGGGCATTAATATGGAGTTGGTCCCCCTTTGCAGCTAGAACAGCTTTTATTCTTCTGGGAAGGCTTTCTGCAAGGTGTTGGAGTTTGACGATGGGAATTTTTGCCCATTCATCAAGAAGAGCATTTGTGAGGTCAGACATTGATGTTGGATGAGAGGGCCTGGCTCACAGTCTCTGTTGTAGTTCATCCCAAAGGTGTTGGAATGTTGGGGTTGAGGTCAGGGCTCTGTGTGGGGCGATCAAGTTCTTCCACCCCAAACTTATTCAACAATGCCCTTATGGAGCTTGCTTTGTCCACTGGGGCACAGTCTTGCTGGAACAGAAAAAAGACTCACCCAAACTGTTCCTACAAAGTTGGAAGCACAGAATTGTCCAAAATGTTTTGGTAAGTCGAAGAATTAAGATTTCCCTTCACTGTAACTAAGGGGCCCAGGCTAACCCCAGAAAAACAACTCTATAGCATAACTGCTGTCTTTCATTTGCCTGGGAACTCTGTAATTGGAGCTGTGAGTGACATTGCTTCTGAGTTGTCTGTGTTCCAGTTGTTGAGTTAGAAGAAGCTGTTTTTAGTTTGCTCTGTAGTCAGATAGAACCATTCAGCCATCGTTAGCAATACCTGGAGCAAAACACAGTGACTGTATCTTCCACTCCAGAGCATCACTGCAGCATGTTTAATATGAGAGCCCAGTTGATGCTCTGTTCAGATTATTTAGTGAATCAGAAATACACAGCAGCTGTAGTACAGATTACAACTTCTGCAGTTTTACTACTGTTTACACATACTGCTGCCATCTTGGATTGCAAAGTCAGGGTTGGTGTTATGCTGACTTTTTGAATAGGAAGCCCGGGAACGCTGGATTATCCCTCCTCCACCAAACTTTACAGTCAGCCAGGTAACGTTCTCCTGGCATTCACCAAACGCAGACTGATCAATCAGACTGACAGAGAAGTGTGATTGGTCACTCTGCAGAACATGTTTCCACTGTTCCAGAATCAAGTGGCAGTGTGCTTTACACCACTCCATCTGACAACTGGCATTGTGTTTGGTGATGTGAGGCTTGCATGCAGCTGCTCAGCCATGAAGCTCCTGGTGCACAGTTTTTGTGCTGATGTTAATGCCAGAGGAGGTTTGGAACTCTGCAGTTATTGAGTCAGCAGAGTGTTGGACACTTTTCCACACTATGCTCCTCAGCACTCAGTGACCCCACTCTGTTACTTGTGGTTCCTAAATGCTTCCACTTTGCAATAATCCCACTTACAGCTGATGGTGGAATATCTAGGAGGGAAGAAATTTCACCAGCTGACTTGTTGCAGTGGTGGCATCCTGTTACAGTACCACGCTGGAATTCAGTGAGCTCTTTAGAACCACCCATTCTTTCACTAATGTTTGTAAAGGCCGACTGCATGGCTAGCTGCTGGGTTTTATACAGCAGTGGTAATGGGACTGAATCAAACATCTGGATTCAATCATTAAGACCTGAGTGTTCATTGCTTCAGTCTTGGTAGATGAATCTTTAACTGATCCTGATGTCCATTCTGGACGGATCCATTCAACACCAGGATGAGATTGTAAATGAAAATGTCATCAACCTTATTTAAGATTGAATGAATTCACAGACAGTCTTGTTTGTATTGACTTCTCAGAGTAATTGAGAACATAATGAAAAACACTCAGCAGCTCTCACACTGCAGGCTCCAGGTCATCTGCTGGACTGGACATGTGACGGATGTGTGTTTGTGTGTTTGCAGGTTCACAGAGAAGGGAAACCTGGAGGTCCTTCTGTTCACCATCCAGAGTAAGATGAGGGCCAACAACCAGAAGGTCTACACACCACGAGAGGGCAAGCTCATCTCTGACATCAACAAGGTAACCATGCCTGGTTTGTACAGAGATACGGTGGAATCGCCAACGCCGTAAATCCTTGGTGTCATCATGAAGAAGAAGAGTGACAGACGGGGGCCAGAGGGCCAGTGGCATTGTCATAGTTGTCCATAACATTTGAGTCCCCAAAGATTGAAATTTTCTTTTCTTTGTTCAGGCTAAGGACGTTTACATCCATCCATGACTTAATTTTCTTGAAGACACTTTAACAGAGGCTTCAGAGAATCTTTGGAATTCGGCTTGAGTGGCAAATAAATCTGCAAATCATCTGCATAACAATGAAATGCGACATTGTGTTTGTTCAATATCAATCCAGGGGTAGTAGATATAAAGAAAATAACAATATCTAGCCTCACGGCACATCACGCAGGGTTCAGATCAGATCTGCATTCATGAAGAAACTGGAGCTTTTCAGAGATCTACCTTTAATGGTCTGGTGGCGACCGTGGGGACAGGTTCTTTCTTTGTTTGGGGGATTTTAGAGCTTCATCAAACTTCACCGGTGACAAAGTGAACCGATTTGTCAGAGTCTAGAAAGACTGAAACCTGATGCCAGAGACCACGCCAACGCCTGACGAGTCCGGTCATAAAAAGTTTGTTGAAGGTGGACATGATGGCTGAGACCTTTCAGCACCGCAGCGACCAAACAAACAGCCGGAACACTGGAAAATACTCAGCTGAGCCATTTTGTGCGGAAGAAGCGTGAAACGATCCCCCCCTGTGAGCACACTGAGCCTGAAGCAGAAAGTCCAACTTACCAGAAAAGTTGGAAACCACCATCATGATGAACCTTCTCTCTGAAAGAGTTTAGGTTTTGTTGAGGCAGCTAACTCAAAGAAAGCCTGGATATGTTGAACTTGCTCTAAAGCTGGGCGAGGTGAAGCATCCAAATCCAGATGTTTAGAGACGTACTGAAGGAAGCTGGAGCGGCTGATAATAAAAAGGGTTCATTTCCCTGTCATGTCTGTGTGTGCGTTGTAGGCATGGGAGCGTCTGGAGAAGGCGGAGCACGAACGGGAGCTGGCTCTGAGGACGGAGCTGATTCGTCAGGAGAAACTGGAGCAGCTCGCCCGACGCTTCGACCGCAAGGCCGCCATGAGGGAGACGTGGCTGAGCGAGAACCAGAGGCTGGTGTCACAGGTAGGTTTGTGTCGGCCACGTTCAGCCTCTACCATCCGGCTCTGTTTTTATAGTTTAATAACGGCTCCATGTCTGTCCTCTTTTCCTCTTTAATCTGTCTTCTCCTTCTGCTGCTTCTCTTATTTCTTGTCTTCTTCCCCCTCTTTTTTCCTTTCCTTTTCCTTTTGTTTCCTTTGTCGCCATGTTTTCGTTTCTTTCTATTTCTTGTTTTCTTTCCTTTTAACTGCTCTCCATTTTTCCTGTCCTCTCCTCCCCTGCATTCCTATTTTCTCTTCTCTCCTTGTTTCCTCTCCCCTTTCCTTTCCTCTCCTCTCTCCTCTCCTCTTTTCCTCTCCTTGTTTCTTCTTCTCAATTCCTCTCCTCTCCTCTCCTCTCTCCTCATTTCCTCTCCTCCTCCCACAGGATAACTTTGGATTTGACCTCCAAGCAGTGGAAGCTGCTACAAAGAAACATGAAGCCATAGAAACGGACATCGCCGCCTATGAGGAGCGAGTTCAGGTGAGGCAGTCAGCTGCACATCCCTTCACTAATCAATAACCTTATTGATTACAGGTGTACAAACGCTGATTGCTTTAGCCATGGATTAAACTCTGATTAGAGTTCTCTAAACCTGAGGAGAAACTTAAATCATTCTCCTCTTCCTCCCCCTCACTCGCGCAGGCGGTGGTTGCTGTGGCGAAAGAGCTGGAGGCGGAGAGTTACCATGACATCAAACGCATCACGGCCAGGAAGGACAACGTGATCCGGCTGTGGGAGTATCTGCTGGAGCTGCTGAAGGCCCGCAGGCACAGGCTGGAGATGAACCTGGGCCTGCAGAGAGTCTTCCAGGAGATGCTGTACGTCATGGACTGGATGGACGAGATGAAGGTCAGTGAGGAGAGGCATTTAACCTCAGAAACACCACTCATCACTGATCAGCAGCTTAGTCTTCCTTATTAACTGTCTGATGGGACTCAAATACTTTAAAGGTTCTGTGTTTGAAACTGTCCAAACAGACCTGAAGCATACAGTCAGGTCCATTAGTTTTGGGACAGTGAAACATCTTTTTGGAAATGTCACCTCTGTGCACCGCCACAGTGGATTTTAAATCAGTCTAAATGTGACTGTAGTTCAGACTTTCGGCTTTAATTTAAAGGCTTTGACAAAATGGAATTACAGCCACAGGTTAGAGGCTCAAAAGTAATGGGACAAACTAACATCACTTTTAATATGAGGATTGAAATAAAAGGAAAATCTTTTGCAGTCAGTGACTGAAGTCTAGAACCCATAAACATCATCAAACACTGTGTTTCCTCTGCTCTGCCAGGCCTTCACTGCAGCCGTTTTCGGTTGCTGCCGGTCTGTGGGTCTCTGCCTTCAGTTGCTGCCGGTTTGTGGGTCTCTGCCTTCAGTTGCTGCCGGTTTGTGGGTCTCTGCCTTCAGTTGCTGCCGGTTTGTGGGTCTCTGCCTTCAGTTGCTGCCGGTT
>VUQH01091264.1:65648-79293 GCA_015106775.1 Etroplus canarensis
TAACAGTTTAGGAATTGCAGACATTTTTATACAGTCTTCCTTTTTCAAAGGGTTCAAAATAATGGATGAAAATCTTTTGCAGTCAGTGACTGCATGAAGTCTAGAACCCATGGACATCACCAAATGCTGCGTTTCCTCTTTGAGATGCTCTGTCAGGCCTTTACCGCAGCCACCCTCAGTTGCTGCTTGTTTGTGAGTCTCTGCCTTCACTTTTGTCTTCAGTAAGTGAAAGCTGCTCTGCTGGGTTGAGATCAGGTCACTGACTGGGCCATTGAAGAATATCCCGTTTCTTTTTTGAGAATCTCTTGGGTTGCTTTTGCAGTTTGCTTTGGCTCATTATCCATTTGCTCTGTGAAACTCCGTACAATCAGTTTGCAGCATTTGTCTGAATGTGAGCAGAGAGTATAGCCCTGTACACTTCATGATTCATCCTGCTGCTTCCATCAGCATTCAACATCATCAATGAACACTAGTAACCTGATTCTACTGGCAGCCATGCATGTCCATGCTATAACATTACCTCCACCATGTTTGACAGATGATGTGTTGTGCTTCACATAATGAGCTGTTCCTTTACTTCTCCACACTTTTTTCTTCCCATCATTCCACTACATGTTCATCTTGATTTCATCTGTCCAAGTAATGCTTTCCAGAACTTTTCAGGCTATTTCAGATGTTTTCTGGTGAAGTCTAAGCTGACCTTCCTGTTCCTGAGTGGAACCAGTGGTTTGCAACCTTGTTGTAAACCCTCCGTATTTACATACATGAAGGCGTGATTGGAGACTCTGACAGTGACACTCCTATCTCCTCCTTGAGAGTGTTCTTGACTTGGCTAGATGTTGTGATGGTTTTTCTTAACTATGGAACGAATTCGATGATCATCCACTTTAGCTGTCTTCTGTGGTCTTCCAGGCCACTTGGTGTTGCTGAGCTGGTTGGTTCATTCCTTCTTTTAAAGAATGTTCCAGATTGTTGTTCTGGCCCCTCCTAAAGTCTTTGTTCTCTCTGATTGGTTTATTTTGGTTTTTCAGTCTAATGATGGCCTCCTTCACTTATACCCACATTTCTTTGGACCTCATACTGAGAGTTTCAGTGAACAGCTACCAAATCAAAGTTCAGCACTTCAAATCAACTCCAGATTTTTGATCTGCTCAGTTAGTCCTGGAATAACGAGGGAACAGACCTCAGCTGGCCATGAAACTGCTTGTCATTCAGTTGTCCCATTACTTTGGAGCCTCTAAATATGGGGTACTGTGTATAAAACGTCTGTAATTCCCAAATAGTTCATGCAGTTTTTTTGTCAAACCACTTGAATTAAAGCTAAACTTCAGTCATTTTGTTTTCAGGTTGTTTCTGTCTGTTACAAACTTTGTTACAACTACAGGAGCTGACTTGTTTGCTGTATCTTTACCAAATTTTTGTGGTTAGTACTTATGATGGGCAGAAGATCTGATAACATTTACAAGATTGTGGGGTCAAAGAGCAAAGTCACACAGGGTAATACTGAAGGTGAAAAGCATACCGGCTGAGTTCTTGGCATTTCATTTTACCTGCTAACTCACTCGTAAAGGTGACACCTCTCTTGGAAAATGGGCTACAAAGAAAAATCAGACATTAAAAGAAAAGCGGCTCACATCTGAAGACATTTCAAAACTCCTGCTGGTAAAAACGCTGCCCTCTGGTGGTGAACCTTTCCATTTAGATAACCAAAAAAGCAGCTTGAAAGAAAAAGCAGGGGGTTTGCTGACATTTTAAAATGTAACTGATAATATACCAAAAACCCAACAAAGAAATGCTTTAATTCATGAGCTGTTTAGAATTCTTATGAGTTTTTTTAAAGAAATAGTTGTCTTTCATTAAGAAAGACTAAAAACTATGATTTTCTTTGTCTGATGCACTTATCCTTCTCTTTGGGTGAATCAACATCTGGCTCACTGATGGAAACAACCCATGATAAAGTTAGAGGTCATTTAGGAGGCGACATATAAAGATGGAGCAGCTCAGCTCAGAAAACCTGTCCCCTCTGTTAAAAATGACCTGGGATTGATTGGTGATGTTTGATGACAGCTGATGTTTTGAACTTTGACCTTCTCCACCTGCAGATGCTGCTGCTCTCTCAGGATTATGGGAAGCACCTGCTGGGCGTGGAGGACCTTCTGCAGAAACATGCTCTGGTGGAGGCTGACATCGGCATCCAGGCCGACCGAGTCCGAAATGTCAACAGCAATGCTCAGAAGTTCGCCAACGACACCGATGGTACGACATAAGCAGGGAAATTACACATCAAACAGTGAACATGCATTGGAGAGATGAATCAATAAAGGCAGTCCATTATAGGCGGGCAGAGAGCAGTGTGGGGGTTTGGTGCCTTGCTAGGGAGCGCCCCAGCAGTGCTCAGGGGATGAGCCGACATCTCTCTGGCCTCCAGGCTCTCTCCGTAAATACGGGTCCGGGTGGAGTCTTGAATTTGTGGGTCTTGAGCTGGCCTCCAGGTCCAGGCGGGGCTTGAACCAGCAGCCAACAGCAGCCCTCTGGTTCCTGATGGCCTGAGCCTCTGCCGCCCCCGGATGCAGACATGCAGACTTCGCTGGTTTGGATCCTGCTCTTTGTTCCTCCAGTAAAGCTTCTGATCTTCTCCCGCGTTTCTGTCCTCTTCAGGTTATAAACCATGTGACCCTCAGATCATCAGAGACCGAGTCGCTCACCTCGAGTTCTGCTACCAGGAGCTGACCCAGCTGGCGGCTGAGCGGCGAGCTCGCCTCGAGGAGTCCCGCCGCCTCTGGAAGTTCTTCTGGGAAATGGCCGAAGAGGTGACCCCTATTAGAGTATCATCCATCAAAGGCTTCAACTTTGCAAGCAGGGATGGGTCGTGGTCTGGCCCTTTGTGTCAAAGTTCATGAGAGGATTGTTAGTGAGTTCAAAGGTCGCGCTGACTCTGAGGTGAAGGCTAGGATTTTACAGAGATTTTAAACTCCATTAAACTCAGGACTTTGACAAGAATAAATGTACCTTCGGCTGCTCCCTTGTATTCTTCCCAAAAGGGGCGCCACAGCAGATTAATCTGCACCAATAACGTGGCAGAAGTTTTACATCAGATGCCCTTCCTGACATAACCCTCCATGGTGAGAGGGGCTTGTGTACTGACCTGGAATTGAACTAGGGATCTTTGGCTTGTGTGGTGAATGTGTACACCACTACAGTACAGTACGGAGACACCGCAGTAAAATCTGATGTAAAAAGCCAAATGAATTACAATGAAATGCTAAATAAAAATGTGATCAAATATTAAAAACTATAAAATTCTAAACAATACAGGAATAAATCTACATAAAATGACCAATATTATAAAATAAAATGCTAAATTAAAAAATATGAAATGCAAAATAAAAGCCTAATAAACTAAAGTAAATGCTAAATAAAAAATGATTGAACAATAAAGAGCTAAATAAAAAGGAGACAATCCTGAATAAAAACCTAGATAATATAAAATATTAAATGAAAACTGGAATAATTATGATAAAATATTAAAAAGCATAAAATTCTTAACAATACAGGAATAAATCTTAATAAAATGAAAAAAAAATGCAAAATAAATACTAATGCTAAATAAAAGGGCTAATAAAATAGGATAAAATTCATTATAAAGAATTTTGATTGGGTGTCCCCGGGGTGTAGTGGTTTACACATTCATCATACAATAAAAAGGTCCCTGGTTCTATTCCAGGTGGGGACGCAAGCCCCCCTCACCATGGAGTGTTAAAACCTGTGCCAAATTACCATTGCAGATTAATCTGCTGTGGCGCCCCCTTGGGGAGAATACAAAGGAGCAGCTGAAGGTACATTTTGAATTATAAAGTAGCAGCTCATATATAATAATTTTTTGAAAAGGCCAATAAAGTGCATTAACATGCTAAATATTTCTTAAAGACAGCCCTAACGTCTGTCAGTTATCATCTGGAAACCGACCAGTCAGCAGGTATTGGCAGATTGCTCATGGTTTGCGGGCAGACTGCGACAGGAGTGTGGGTTCCTTTTGGTTCTGACGCTTTACGGATGCCAGATTTGTTGAAACTGAAAATGATGGATGGTGCCGTTGAGCTCGTTTTGAGGTAACTCTGAGGACTGATTCCGGGGTGTGTTCTTGGTCTGTAGGAGGGATGGATCAGGGAGAAGGAGCAGATCCTGTCCTCCGAGGATTATGGGAAGGATCTCACAGGCGCCCTGAGACTGCTGAGTCAGCACAAAGCCTTCGAAGACGAGATGAGCGGGCGGGCCGCCCACCTGCAGCAGACCATCAGACAGGGCGAGGAACTGGTGGCCGACAACCACTTCGGAGCCGACAAGATTAAAGAGCGAATCCAGGACATCCAGGTACGCCACACCTTCAGGAAACTGACCAAACCCGAAAATACGTTCACCTGTTTGCTCCTAACGCCTTCCCTCAACCTCCTGCAGGAGCAGTGGGCGGCTCTGGAGCGTCTCTCCGCTGTCCGTAAGGCCCGTCTGCAGGAGGCCTGCAACCAGCACCAGTTCCAGGTGAAAATAGTACCCAGGTTTTCAGTCTTAAATCAGAGTTGAACAGTTTATAACTTTGTGTTTCCTGTCTCAGGCTGATGCTGACGACATCGACACGTGGATGCTGGACGTGCTGCGCATCGTCTCTAGCGTCGACGTCGGCCACGACGAGTTCTCCACTCAGGCTCTGGTGAAGAAACACAAGGATGTGGCCGAGGAGATCGGTAGCTACCGGCCCGTCATCGACGCTTTGCACGAACAATCACGCACGCTGCCACCTGAGAAGGCCAACTCTGAGGAGGTGATGGACCGCAAACCCCAACCTTTAAACCTCAGCGGTGTCAGAATCATGTGTCACATCCACCTGACGGCTGTCTGTGTCCTCGCAGGTTCAGAGCCGGCTGGCGGGCATCGAGGAGCGCTACAAGGAGGTGGCGGAGCTGACGAGGCTCAGGAAACAGGCGCTGCAGGACGCCCTGGCGCTCTACAAGATGATGAGTGAAGCCGACGCCTGCGAGGTGTGGATCGACGAGAAGGAGCAGTGGCTCAACAGCATGGAGATCCCCGAGAAGCTGGAGGACCTGGAGGTCGTCCAGCACCGGTAAGGACTGGACGGCGCTCAGATCTGAAGAATGAATAAAGACCTGAGCTTTTTATGTCCTGCGTCCAAACCCCCAACCCTTACTGCTTTACAAGACGCCCACAGCGCTCCAACATCTCCTTCTTACAGGGTGTTTTACCGCTCGCTCTTCAATAAAATGCTCTGCCTTCACTTCCAAGCGAGGCAAAATGTTCCAGTAGCGTAAGACTTTGAGTCCAGTTGGTGCTGTTTGTTCCTGTAGACTGTGGGAACCGGAGCAATAAACGGTTATTTACAGCAGACGCAGCTTCTCTGCTGTGGTTCCACGCTTTGTTCACTGCAGGCCCTTCAGCTGCTTGTCTCCATATTGTTTGACCACAAAACATCTCATGGATCTCATCCCAGATGCTGGTTAACTGTGGGTGTGCCCTCTATGTTTGAGAGTTCTAACGCTGTAAACACTCTCAAATTATGACCACGAGTTTCCCTGCAGCCGTAAGCATGTCAGTTTAACAAGTTTACCTTTGAAAATTAGACCAGAGTTTTCAGAGAGGTTCATCCATCCACGTTCGTAACCTGGAGCCTGTCAGAGCTGTTGGATAGGGCAGGAGGCAGATTGCACCCTGGACAGTTACTTACATGGTCAATACATTTTAATAAAGATAAAAGTTTGATACCTTTTCTTGTCTTAAAATTTTGGAAAAACAACAGTCCAGCCTAGCAGCTTCCACAGGAGGTCAGAGGTCAGTATCAGCCAGGAGCTGCCAATCAGTGCACTGATTAACTGAGCATCGGTCAGTGTGGGCACCTCTGTGAGAGCAGAAGTTTTGAAGAAACTGCAGACAGTTTCTTCACCTGTAAGAGAAACCGCAGCAAACCCAAGAGCTACATCTCAGACTCTACAGGCCTCAGTTAGCAGGTTAAAGGTTAAAGTTCATGACAGGAGAAGCAAGTGTGGCTTGTTCGGAAGGGTTGCAGGAGAAAACCTCTTCTATCTGAAAAGAACATGGCAGCACAGCTTAGGTTTGCAAAGCTGCTTCTGAACAAAGCACAAGACTTCTGGAATAACATCCTTTGGACAGACCAGACCAAAGTGGACATGTTTGACCGTAATGCACAGCACCAAACTCCGCATAATAGCATGAATATGCCTCATACACACTGTCAGCGCAGTGGTGGAGGCTGAACAAATAAAATGATGAGTGTTTAGATTTATTTCTGCTAAAAAGTACAGAAAACTCCTTTGGAGGCTCGCCTCTGAAATGTGTGACAGAAATATGGAGACAGAACAGTTAGAATTCCTAAAGGAACCAGGTTTGTCTTATAAAGGGTTCCCTTGGATGGTCCCCCCTGACGCGTTGCATCTTTGCAGGTTCGAGAGTTTGGAGCCGGAGATGAACAGTCAGGCGTCCCGGGTGGCCGTAGTGAACCAGGTTGCCAGGCAGCTGATCCACAGCGGACATCCCAGTGAGAAGGAGATCAAAACCCAGCAGGACAAACTCAACACCAGGTAATCAAACTGGGATTATCAGGTCACCAGCCGCTTTTTAATGACATAACCGAGATTAGACCCAGAAAGAAAGCAGGATTAAAGAGGACCAGCAGTACATGATGGCACCAAGAATCAGTTTGAACTGAGTGGAGAGGGCTGAGAGGATTTCAAACGCATCATTAGCTGCGGTTGTGAGATCTGAGTAAAATTTCTACCTAAAGTTTATTGCCTAAAATTTTAATAAGCTGTTTTAAGTTGTTAATTTTTACATGATTCACCTCAAATTGAGGTAAATGGACTGGTACTTATACAAGCACTCAAACAGCTTTATGCTTCTCGCCTCATTCACTCATTGATACACACACATTCACACAGCGCTTTATTCTATGCCTTTCAGCACGTTTAACAATCACACACACATTTACATTCTGATGGATGCACCGGGAGCAATTTGGGGTTCAGTGTCTTGCCCAAGGACACTTCAGCGTGTAGACTGGAGAAGACGGATCGAAAAAAAAATTCCCTGAGGAGATCTAATTTATTTTAATTTGACCTCCTCCCACCCGCAAATATGGAGGTGGCAGGAGTTAGGACCTACACTGTATCCAGACAGCAGGGGGCGATAGAAAGGTTTTGGCTTCACTTTTGGAGACCTGTCAGGTCGTCCCGTCTTTCTGCAGTCGTTGGTTGCTACCCCAAGTAGAGGAGTTCAAGTATCTGGGAGTCTTACTCATGAGTGATGGAAGGAGGGAGCAGGAGATTGACAGACGGATTGGTGCGGCGGTGCTGATATGGACGCTTTACTGGTCTGTCATGGTGAAGAGAGAGCTGAGCGTGAAAGTAAAGCTGCCGATTTACCGACTGAACTACGTTCCTGCCCTCACCTATGGTCACAAGCTTTGGGTAGTGACCAAAAGAATGAGATTGTAGTTACAACAGGTTGAAATGAGCTCTCCAACGGTGTCTGGGCTCAGCCTTAGAGACAGGGTGAGGGGCTCAGTCATTCAGAAAGTTCTCAGGGTGGAGCCACTACTCATCCAAAGTGAAAGGAGCCAGTAGAGGTGCTTTGGGCATCAGATAAGGATGTCTTCTGGGTGAGGTGTTTCAGATATGTCCAACTGTGAGGAAGCATTGGGGCAGACCCAGGGCATGTTGGAGGGGTTTGATCTCTTGGCTTGGGAATGCTTCAGTGCCCCCCCCACCACCAAAAGCTGGAGAGGTAAACCTGGCCGTCTCTGCTTAGATCTCTGCCCCCGCAGCCCGAACCCGGATAAGCAGCAGAGGATGGATGGATGGATGGATGGATGGATGAAATGGAAAAACAATTCTCTAGCCATGAACATCTGTCAGAATAGTTTAATAGAAACTTAGTACTACATATGGATCTGCAGGGAACTAAACCAGAATTAAACAGCGATCTAAGCTAAAACGGGCTAAAAGAGTTGGTCACCAGGTGAATTACTTCTCTTGCAAATGTACCCATAAAATAGCTGTGATGTGGAGAATTCACGGTGTTTCTGTCTGTCCAGGTGGAGTCAGTTCAGAGACCTGGTGGACCAGAAGAAAGAAAGCTTGAACTCTGCCCTGGGAGTCCAGAACTACCACCTGGAGTGCAATGAGACCAAGTCCTGGATCAAGGAGAAGACCAAGGTACAGTGGGAACCAAAGCGATCCACCTCAGCAGATTCTCAGAACTTAGATCAGTTACTGAAAGTCATTGCTACCTTCTCCTGTGGTATCTACTTGTGTTAAGGTCACAAATGACGTAGTAGAAGCAAATCAATTAATAATAGGAGGAGTGATTTTTGGAAGGAACCATTTTGTGTTGCTCTATTAATATTTTTGGCTTTACAAAACCTTTCCGTCCTCCTCCAGGTGATCGAGTCGACCCAGGAGCTGGGGAATGACCTGGCCGGTGTCATGGCTCTGCAGCGGAAGCTCACTGGGATGGAGCGTGACCTCGTAGCCATCGAGGACAAGCTGGGCGATCTGGGAAAGGAGGCAGACCGTTTGGCCTCCGAACACCCCGAACAGTCTGAGGGCATCAAAGGGCGTCTGGCTGAGATCACGGGCGTCTGGGACGAGATGAAGGTAGGATTATCCCCTCATATCATATCATAATTCCCACGCTGATATATAGATACCACTAACTGTCTCCTCTGGCTGATTGCAGAACACCATGAAAAACCGGGAGGAGTCCCTGGGCGAGGCCAGCAAGCTGCAGCAGTTTCTGCGCGACCTGGACGACTTTCAGTCATGGCTGTCACGCACGCAGACAGTTATCGCCTCCGAGGACATGCCCAACACGCTGGCCGAGGCCGAGAAGCTGCTGGCGCAGCACGAGGGCATCAAGAACGAGATCCGCAACTATGAGGAGGACTACCAGAAGATGCGGGACATGGGCGAGATGGTGACGCAGGGCCAGACGGACGCGCAGTACATGTTCCTGAGGCAGCGGCTGCAGGCGCTCGACACCGGCTGGAACGAACTGCACAAGATGTGGGAGAACCGGCAGAACCTGCTGTCCCAGTCCCACGCTTACCAGCTGTTCCTCAGGGACACTAAGCAGGCTGAGGCCTTCCTCAACAATCAGGTGAGCCCACGGCGCCGCCTCACCAGCACTTTGTGGATTAGATGGAAGCTCAGCAGAAACGAGGTTTTCAAATCCGCCGTGTTTGTTCTGAAGTCCATGAAGTCCCCAAAGCCTAGGGAGCTGCAGGGGACTTCGAAGGTGGAGGAGATGCAGATTTGAAGTATAATCAGAATCAGAATACTTTATTAATTACCGGAGGGAAATTACTTAAAGAGGTCTTCTGGAAGCTTTAGCAGGCGAGCTTCATACTCGAACATAACGAGGTAAAGATATTTCTTGTATTCTGTGAAACAGACCAGCTCACTCTATGATGCAGAGATGAGTATAAGATGTGCTGCAGTGTGGTCGGTGTTAGAAGCTGAAGTCATGAAAAGCAGACATCATGTGATCTTGTACTAGAAGCCCAGCTGGAGTTAAACGTTTGAGACTCATCAGGAATGACGTCTGCTCTTTTTGGGTTCTGTCTGATCACTTACAAGCAGATTACTGTAAAGAACCAGAGCCTCGGCTCGGTTTGAGGTCATGGCTGAGACTGCCACCTGCTGGTGGAAGGCCTTCATTACAGCAACATGTTTACTCAGTTAAAATCAGTTTGTTTCAAATCTTTGTGTCAGAAAAAAAGTCTTTTAATCATTTAAACCTGCAATAACTTTTTCTGTCCACTTAAAACAGCGGTGATGCATTTTTAATTTAACACACTCATGTGAAAAAAGGACAGGACAAAATAAGTACAGCCCCAATCCAGCAGCTTTTACAACCACCTTTAGCAGCAGTAAGTTGCAGTAATGGTTTTCTGTATGACTTTATCAGTCTCTCTCCGTGTTCTAGGGACATTTTTTTAATGATAATGGTGATGATAATGGTGTTGGTAGTGGCAGTGAGGATAATGATGTGAAAAGGCCTTTTTTATGCCAGCCTGCTCATCAGTCTGTGGAACTGTGAGGATTACCATGAAAGACCTTCAGATTACCAGATTACTCATGGTGGTTAAAGCTGGACAGCCCGGAAATCCTTACAAATAAACCTCCACTGCATGCCAGCATCATTGTAGACACGGGTAGGACAGCAGCATTTTTCTCACATTAGCAAACACGTTTGGACATTTTCCTCACACTCAGCTAAAACTCTTTCCTTCATTCTGAACTGGAATGATGATGGTGCTGTGTGTTTCTATCATATTTGGTCATGAAGTTCATTCAAACGTCTTTAGACACCCTGATGAGATTCAAGAGGGTTTCTTTGACTGCAGCTTCCTGCTGTGGTTGAAACTGGCATGATGAAAGTTCCAGTGATGGAAGCTTTAGTCAAGGATAAACAGTGAGCTGAAAGGATACTAACCCCCCCCCAAACGACATTGTACAACTCCAAGAGCAGAAAAAACGGTGAACCAGAGTGTGTAGATCTGAAGCCTGAGCTTAGGACTCACTATAACTGAATATTTACACACCAGGTGGTTGAACTCTCACTGTAACCAGCTGATGCTAACACCGCCGGTGTTTCTTCATCAGGAGTACGTCCTGGCTCACACCGAGATGCCCACCACTCTGGAGGGTGCCGAGGCTGCCATCAAGAAGCAGGAGGACTTCATGACCACCATGGACGCCAACGAGGAGAAGATCGGCGCCGTGGTGGACACCGGGCGGCGCCTGGTGGCCGACGGCAACATCAACGCTGAGCGCATCCAGGAGAAGGTGGACTCCATCGATCAGAGGTGACAGAGATTTTCTGGAGGTCACGTTATTGGTGTGACATTGATTTATGGGGGGCTGCAGGATGATTAATTTTTTGTCATTGCGTATATTTTGTTAAATATAGTTTCCTTTAATTCTTATGGGTTTAAATACTGAAAAATGATCATACTGTTTTTGTTCTGCAGACACAAGAAGAACCGAGCAGCTGCCAGCGACCTGCTGATGAGACTGAAGGACAACAGAGACCTGCAGAAGTTCCTGCAGGACTGCCAGGAGGTAAGTTACCATGCAAACAGTTCAGAGTAGAGAGTTTGTGTCTTTAATTTAGCTGTTACTGGCGTTCGTGTGGCTGTGAGCTGAGCTGACTTGCCTGCTGTGTGTCCTCAGCTGTCCCTGTGGATCAACGAGAAGATGCTGACGGCTCAGGACATGTCGTACGACGAGGCCAGGAACCTCCACAGCAAGTGGCTCAAACACCAAGCATTCATGGCCGAACTGCAGTCCAACAAGGAATGGCTGGACAAGATCGAGAAGGTGGGAGAAGGGGAAGTGGGTCCTGCAAAGAGAATTTAGGAAGGAATCTTTAAGGAAAGCGTGCGAGATGTTCTCTGCTGCAGGATTTGCTTAAGAAATTAAACCTTTTGCAGCAGATGCAGGGACAAATGAGCCAGAACATCATGGCTTTAAGGAGACAGACTGTTTACAGTGGAATATAAGAGAAGATGAGACATATTAGTAAATGTTGGGTCCCATTACTCAAAAAAGTAGAGCGTGGATTTACTAATGTGCTCTCTGTACAGTGAAATTGGCACACTTATTGTGCAACACTCTGCAATGTCTCCTGAGATGAATTGTCACATAATTTCAGTCAACAGCTTAATGGTAAAGCTCACATATTGCCATATATCACCACAAATCCGTATCCAATTAAAAAAGACGTTCTTAAATGAAGCGTTACCCATAGACTGTATAGAAAAGATGGACCCAGTCACCTCTTTTAAAGCCTCATTGATATACTACTTCTTTTTATAGATAACTGAATTAAAAATGCTCCATCAGCACGAACATGGTCCCGTGGTAGCTGAGGTGAAGCCAGGCAAAACACTTGTGTACTTAAAAATGAAGCCAACATTGAAGTCTCAAACGTTGCAGTTCCTCTAATGGCCACTTGAAGCTCTAAAAGTTAGTCAGTCCCATATAGACTCCCATGTTAAAATGTCTGTAACAGCAGAAATGGACATGTTTACAGCCTGCTAATAGACAATTTTGATCTCTTTAGCTTCAACAACGAAGAACAGAGCTGGTGTACCTGCGGAGGTATAAAGTCGATGAAGGAAAACCATGTAGATATCAGACAGGAAAGGAAGAAGCTGGCCAAGAAAAAGTGGGTAGTCAGGGAAATGAAGCAAGTAGACAGGAGTACTGGGAGTCTAGGCACACAGCAAAGAGAGAAGTGGCAAAAGAGAAGGAAAAGGCTCATAGTGAGTTGTGTGAGAGGCTGGACACCAAGGAAGGAGAGGAGGACTTGTATTGATTGGCGAGCCAGAGAGTCCGAGCTGGAAAGAATGTGCAGCAGGTTAGGGTGATGAATAATAGAGATGGAAATGTACTAACGAGTGAAGGGTGCATTGAGAAGATAGAAGAAGTACTTTGAGGAGCTGATGAATGAGGAAAATGAAAAAGAAAGGAGGACAGATGGAGGGAAGATGGTAATTCAGGAAGTGCAGAGTATTAGTAAAGAGGAAGTGAGGGCTGCTATGAAGAGGATGAAGAGTGGAAAGGCAGTTGGTCCT
Source organism: Etroplus canarensis (assembly GCA_015106775.1). NCBI lineage: Eukaryota > Metazoa > Chordata > Actinopteri > Cichliformes > Cichlidae > Etroplus > Etroplus canarensis. The sequence goes on from VUQH01091264.1 coordinate 78,313, forward strand.
GATGACATACCTGTGAAGGTATGGAGATGCCTAGGAGAGAGGGCAATAGACTTTTTAACCAGACTGGAGAGCCAGAGGATGCCTGAGGAATGGAGAGGGACAGCTCAGGCTGAGATGGTTTGGACATGTTCAAAGGAAGGATAGTGGACATATTGGAAAAAGGATGTTGAAGATGGAGCTGCCAGGCAGGAGGAGAAGAGGAAGACCACAGAGAAGATTGATGGACGTGCAGAGGGTTGGTGTGAGGGAAGAGGATGCAGGGACAGGGTGAGGCAGATGATCCTCTATGGGGACCCCTAGAAGAAGTAGTAGCTGAATTTGAACAAAAACACGCTCGAAGCTTCTTACGCTTCTATGCTGTGCAGTGAACACTTCTAAGAGCATCTTCAGTCACAGCTTTTGTGTAGTTTACACCCCTTTGGTTAACGATCTTCTAATCTTGAGTTATTTCATGTGCTGATGATTGTCTGACCTGTTTCAGGACGGGCAGGCGCTGATGGCAGAGAAACCCGACACAGAGGCCATGGTGAAAGAGAAACTGGCGTCCCTGAAGACGATGTGGGACGACCTGGAGTCGACCACACAGACCAAAGCCAAGTGTCTTTTCGACGCCAACAAGGCCGAGCTGTTCACGCAGAGCTGCGCCGACCTCGACAAGTGGCTCGCCGGCCTGGACGGGCAGCTGCAATCGGACGACTACGGCAAAGACCTCACGTCAGTCAACATCCTGCTCAAGAAACAGCAGGTGAGCAAGGAGTGTGGACACTGTTAGACCCTCTGAGTTCCTGAGCTGCCTTTTCCTGACTGATGTGTTCAGAGTGGAGCTGATTAGCAAAAACACTTTAAACAACGGACGTCAAAATCAACCAACAACGCCAGTGGTGGCATCCTGCTACAGTACCACGCTGGAATTCAGTGAGCTCTTTAGGACCACCCATTCTGTCACTAATGTTTGTAAAGGCAGACTGCATGGCTAGCTGC
>VUQH01091265.1:0-20506 GCA_015106775.1 Etroplus canarensis
CATTTGGGGAGCTATATAGTATTTTGATCCAATTTATGAAAGAAGAACTAAATCCAAATTTATGTAGCACTGTCATGGTTCCCCCTGCCCTCGCTGGTCTGACCCCGCCCCTTCTGTCTCTTTCTACCTCCCCTGCTCCCTCTGTTCTGTCGGGCTGGGCTGGGGACCATTAACCTCTTTCCATTCCAGCTGTGTGATCCGGCCACGCCTCCTCCTCCCACCTGCTGGTCATCAGCTCATCCACCCTGCTGCCTTTTTATCCAGCGGAGGGGCATGAGGCCAACGCTGGATCGTTGTCTTACCTGCGTAAGCAGCCCTGGTCATTAAAACTTTCCACGAAAAATAGTCTAGCCTCGCCTTAGTCTTTTCAGAAGTTTCTAGGCCTTGCCCTCTGCCTCAGCTTTACTGGTTCACCTCTAACCTCTGCTCTCCTCTCCCCCAGGAAAAACCTTGGACTCACCGAAACTCACTCAGGACCTGTTCACTGGAAACCACCACTTGGGACCCCCCAGCCCACCCTCTGGACTCACCCCTGCACCTTGCACATTTGGTTTATCTCTGTACTCCCTTTTTCTGTACAATAAACCTCAGTCAAACGAGCTTCCTGCATCTGGGTCTGTTCTGGGTTACGGGAACCATGACATGTGAAGTCATCACCCAAACCCTGCCACCATGCTATTTTAGTTGTCCTCCCAAGCCTTGGCAATCAGGGGACAAAGAATTAGTCATTTTGACTGACATGCACCAAAAACTATTTCATCTTTTTTTCCAAAAGAGTCCTTTTTACTTTTCTATTTTCATTGGGGTTTTCACCAATGATGGGTTAGACATTAGTAGGTTCATACTGGCCCTTTTGGAATGTTAAAAATATAGTTATTTATTCGCTGAAAGACCATAGAGCTTTTCAAGGGAAGACACTCATATCAACTATGAAGCATCATGGTGGGAATATTCTGATCTGGGGTTGATTCAGTGATTCACTGACTGGACTTAGAGTCATCGATTCAACTGTTATTTCTGCATTGCATCAGTGCTTCACAACTTTTCTTAGAAATAACTGAGAGAGTTGATGCTGAAACATCACTTAGACAAACTAAGTGCTTATTCCGGTTGCAGTGGCAGCAGACTAATCAGTGCATTCCAGACATCTCCTCACTCACAGCCTCCAGCTCCATCCTGAGGGATCCCGAGGCATTCTCAGGTAAGATGAAATATGCGGTAAGATCCCTCCAGCTTGTTCAGTGTCTCCTGCTAATCAGTCTGGAATACCACCACAGGGACACATCTGAGTGACATCTTGATCAGGTGCCCGAATGACCTCAGCTAGAACAGCTATTCAGACTCCCCCCCAAACATACTTTAGGAAGAAAACCAGCCCTCATCATGCACTGTGAACGGTCTATCTGCTGCAACACCAAGTTATATATAATATACAGACACCTTACAGGTGAAGCCAGTAAGTTCATAAAGGTTTAAGTCACTGTTGGTGAATCAGCATAGGTCACTCTTGTATGCATTAGTGCCTGAAGGTATGTTTTACTTGTAATTAAGAACAATATATTAGAAGATTTTGAAAATCCTGATTGATTACGCTTGCTGCATTTTTATTTCCAGTCCACTGCTTTTTAAACTTTGTGCTTAAGGCAGAGCAAAGAGCAAGCCAAAATTTCAAAGGCACGCCTGAATTTAATTTCTTTTATTTTTTGACATCCCATGTTAAAAGGTAAATGGACTGGTACTTGTATAACACTTTTCTACTCAAATTAAAAAATATATATAAAACCAAACTACAAAAACACGAGACCATGACACATAGCTTACTCTTCACCAAGTTAGCATGAACCACCATTCTACCATTGTAGACTTGACATGGAGTCCTTCTTTGTCTTGAACCTCTGGTGACAATTTTGTACCTTAATCTAATAGTACAAAATGGACATTTTAAAAGAATGTGCAATATTGGGTAATCATTAACTTATTTTTGTACTATTATTCATTTATACACTTGGAAATGGACCAGCATTTGAATAGCACAACTAAAAAAAACAAAAAAAAAGAAAACAAAAAGAAAATGAAATAAACAAAACAGGACACAGTAAAACCTTAAAATCTACTTTTAACAAATTTCCTCATTTTTATTTACCCGAACAGACACTGTCTCCAAATGTGTACATTTTACTGCTTGGGACGCACACTCTCCAACCACCTGTTCAACTGCTTGTTAATGCAAATATCTAATCAGCCAATCACATCGCAGTACTCAGTGCATCTAGGCATGTAGACATGGTCAATGGAAAAGAAAGGTGATTTAAGTGAGTTTGAACGTAACATGGTTGTTAGTGCCAGTCAGGCTAATCCGAAAATTTGAGAAAATGCAGATTTACTGGGATTTGCCCTCGTACCCGTCTTTAGAGTTTAGGGTTTAGAGCGAACAGTTTGAAAAGGAGAAGACATCCAGTGAGCAGCAGTTCTCCAGGCAGAAATGACATGTTGATGCCAGCAGTTAGAGGGGAATGGCCAAACTGCTTTGAACATATAGTGGGACAACAGTAACTCAAATAACCACTCAGTATGCAGAAGAGCACCTGTGAATACACCACATATGAAACCTTGAAGCAGAAGACCATACTGGGTGCCACTTCTGCTTAGCTCAGAATATGAAACAGTCTACACTTCCTATGGGCTCACAAAAATTGGACTGATGAAGACTGGAAGAAAGTTGCCTTGTCTGACAAATTTTGATTTCTGCTGCCACATTTGGATGGTAGGATCAGAATTTGGCATAAACAACAAAGCCTGGATTCATCCCGCCATGTGTAAACAGTACAGGCTAGTGGTGGTGACGTCACGGTGTGGGAGCTACTTTCTTGACCCACTTTGGGCCCCTTAGTACCAACTGATTATTTCAACACCACAGCCTACCTGAGTATTGTTGTTGACCACATCCATCCCTTTATGACCACAGTGTACCCATCTTCTGATGGCTGCTTCCAGCAGTCCCAAAAGCTCAGATCATCTCAAACTGCTTTCTTGAACATGACAGTGAGTTCACTGCACTCAAATGGCCTCCACAGTCAGATCTCAATCCAACAGAGCACCTTTGGGATGTGGTGGAATGGGAGATTCTCATCGTGGATGTGCAGCTGACAAATCTGCAGCAACCGTGGGATGTTGTCATATCAATATGGAGCAAAGTCTCTGAGGAACGTTTCCAGCACCCTGTTGAATCTATTTACCATGAAGAATTAGGGCAGCTCTTCGAAGGGCAACTTTAAGGGTCAATAATTAACCCTTGATTACACTTGTATGGAAAGAAAATGATTTCAGATTGTAGAGACTGTACCAGCACCCTATATTTATCACCGCCACACACCCCAAGAAGTTGATAAAAGTTAATAAAATCCATACAGAGGATCTGGTTAACTTTCACTGGCAGACTGATTCAGGACCTTCCATTAACTCTCACAGTATTGATGCAAAGATGAAAACCTGGGCTACAGCTCCAAGGCCACAAAAAAATTCACACCTTGTTCCAATTTCAAGGTCAAAACTACCGCCCCTAGTCTTTCCATTGTAGCATGTGCTCTTATTTCAGAGCTGATGCCTTTATTTGTTATTTGTGTGTCTACACGTAGGAGGTTTTTGAAGTTATATCAGAGCTGTGATATCAGAGGCTCTATATTGGAAGTCCATGTGTGGTAAACGTCGGTTCAAATCCTTTATGCTGAGATAATACTAGGACTCAGTCACTGCTCTCAGAAAAACATTTGCTCAAAAGATACTAACCAATCAATACATTAGCTCCGTGACCTCAAAGATGTGTGATATCCAGGCAGAAATTACAAACATAATTCATTATGAATTATTCAGATGATAATGGGCAGCACTCTGTGACCACTCACCAAGCAAATCAAATTATACAACAAATGCGGGGGGAGAAAACTCCTTCAACAAATATGATTACAGTACTGTGATAGCTCTAATGCGTTTTGTTTGTCACGGCCGTGTGCTGATAGAGAAGCAGCGATCGCTCCAATCACATGTGAGAGCACATCAGTGAGTTGGTCAAACGCAGCGCCTGCAGTAAATGCCATCCCCCTGGCTTTGGAGTATGATTGTTTGAAAGTCTGAAATTTCATGACCCAGTTCCCATGCAGGTTTTTCAGAAGTGGCATCAAATGAAGCCGTTCACAGGGTAATCATGTGGTGTTAGCAGAAACATCAATGATTCGCCTCACATCAAACACATCATTCATATCAGCACTAACACGGACAATGGCGGGAAATCAATTGTGTGCTTGTGTTTTCTCTGTGTGTGTGTGTGTGTGTGTGTGTGTGTGCATACAGTTTCTGTGTGTTCTGGAGGAAAAATCAATGCCTAAAATAATTCACAGACTGTAGTGTTTTCTAACCCTGACTGTCCTCTTCCCTGCAGTCAGGACAGCTCATCACTTCATCACACCACCGGCTGTTTCTGCACAATAACAAGAATGCCATTAACATATATGGAAATGCCGTGTGATAACAGGAAGCTTCCCCTTCCCTTGTGCCCGCTGTATGCACCCGTCTGTCTGTGTGTGTGTGTGTATGTGTGTCTGGGTGTGTGTTTTTGCATGCTTGCCCGCTGTGTGCACTCGGATTCTGTGTTCAGAGGGAATTGCTCGCTTTGATGTTCTCCGATGCAGGCGAGTGCTGATACCCCTATTAGCTTGCATGGAGCTGATGCAAGCCACGCTAGTGCTAGTCTCCAAAAAACTGGTTCATTTCAATGCTAAGCGGAGCAAGATAGAAATAAGCTACACTGAAGAGCAGCCTGGGGATGTCAGCACAAAGAGACAAAGCCACACACTTTATTTAGGAAGATAAGACTCTGGAATTAACACGGCGATAATGATGACGATAAAGTCGCCTTCCTACGACACAGCCGAAGGGGCCGCGCTGAATCAGAGAGGGGTGTGGCGCGGCGGTGGCAGTGGGTTGGAGGTGAGGAGATAGGAGCCGAGTCAGAGAAAGAGAGGGATGGGAAAAGTTCAGGCGAGATAACAGAAAGTGGACTTTCTTATTTCTTGTGAAGAATTTTCCAAATACTTGTGATGTTAGTGCATGTTTTTAACCAAAACGAGGAAGGGATAGTGTAGTGGTTTGCACATTCGCCTTACAAGTAAAAGGTCCCCGGTTCGATTCCAGGTGGGGATACAAGCCCCTCTCACCATGGAGGTCTGTGTCAGGAAGGGCAACTAGCATGAAACTTTTGCCAAATTACTGATATGGGTTAATCCACTGTGGTGACTGCTTGAGAAGAACACACAGGAACAGCTGAAGGTATATTTTGCAGGATGGCATTGGAGACCCATTTGTACGTTAAGGGGCATTTGGAGACTCAGAATCCACATTATTTGACATCCATATTGTCCGAAACATTTGTCTTGCTCCTCAAATTCAAGACGAGCTAGTATTTTTCATGCAATTCCTTTTTGGGATTGGGGTTGTGGTTTAGTATTTGCCTCTCTGGTAAGTTGTAAAGAGTCAAGAGTGTCTAGAGAGATGTGACAATGACCTTGGTACAGTGAGTGAGAGAGGGTCATTCAGGTTTTCAGCAAGGGTGTCCAATTTGCCTTGGTAGACCCTACCAGTGCCAAACTGCGCCTGACAATATAGTTCCTGGGATCACTAGGGAACACAACGTTAGGGTGGCGATTTATGGAGTAGAAAGGGTGGAGTGCCTGCTCCGAATGAGTCTTTGCCCCAAGTGGAGGAGTTTAAGTATCTTGGGGTTTTGTTCACGAGTGAGGGAGGAAGGGTGCAAGAGATTGACAGACAGATTGGTGCAGCGTCTGCAGTGATGTGGACGCTGCACCAGTCCGCTGTGGTGAAGAGGGAGCTCAGCATTAAAGCGAAGCTTTCAGTTTACCAGCTGATTTATGTTCCTGCCCTCGCCTATGGTCAGAAGCTCTGGGTAGGCAAAAACAATGAGACTGTGGATACAAGCAACAGAAATTAGTTTTCTCCAAAGCGTGGCTGGGCTCTCCCTCAGAGATAGGGTGAGGAGTACAGCTGCTACTTCCCCAAATCGAAAGGAGTCAGTTAAGGTGGTTCAGGCATCTGGTTAGGATACTTCCTGGACCCCTGTTAAGGGAGGTGTTTTGGGCATGTCCAGCTGGGAGGAAAGATGATTACATCTTTAGAATAGCTTGGGAGTGCCTTGGTGTCCCTTAGGAAGAGCTGGAGGAGGTGGCCAAGGAGAGTGAGGTCTGGGCATCTCTGCTTAGGCTGCTACTGCCGAGACCTGCGATTGGATAAGAGGCAGAAGATGGATGGATGGATGGATGGATGGATGGATGGATGGAGTTTCAGTATTGCAGACATTGGGCATGAAATTGTTAAGGGGTCTAGTATGAGCTTCTCTTTTTCTAAACCCTTATGAAGTCACATCCTTCCTTAAATAAGACGTTTTCCATGAAGGTCAAGGAAAAGTGGGTAGGAAAAGGAAGTAGGAGTTAATTTTTTGACAACTCAAACATAGTGCATGTTGTGTGAGTGCAAAACATTAAAACGCTGTAGTTCAAACATTCCTTTGAGTCCCATAGGTTTGCACGATCTCTTTCATTTTATCAAAGTGTTCTCTTGTTTTTCGCTCCAGTTTTCCACTTCTCTTTCCTCCCTACAGTAAAGACCCCCTTCAAGGCAGAGTCAGGAGCCGACCCCCCGGTCACCCCACTCTTACCGATGCTTTGCCATTGACGATGCCACACACACGAAGCCGCTAAGCTGCAGCAGAAAAACTTTAGACTCAGGAGAGATAATCGGGGGGGGAGGGCGAAACGGCCTCCAGAAAATAAATGGATAAACTTTGAACTTGCAACTCAGCAAGGTTTATTTTTCAGACGTAAGCTCAGAGTGCCTTTCCTGTAATAAAAAAATACCCACAAGTTAGACTTCATGGACTAATCCAACTTGACAGGACGCTTAGTGCGATGAGAAGTTCAGATGCTCGAAGCCAACGGAAGGAAAATAAGAAAGAAAATTAAAAAAAAGACAAGAGGTGACTTTCAAAGTTGTTTCACTAAATGAACAGTAAAAACTGTGGCGCTAGAGTGAGATGGGATGTGTATTAAAGCTCAAGACAATTGGACTGGCCTAACCTTTCTTTTGCATGCTGGGGAAAGGTTACCGGGGGATTGCAGGAAGCACAGAAAGAGCAGCAAACACCTTCAAAACTACATGGCACAACCCGGCAGAAAGATTAAGCTGCAGCAGAAATCGATGCAATAAACCGAGACATAATATTGCAATGTAAAGCTGGGACTGAGAAGACTTGCTCGCTCTTGTCTGTCATTTCACAATGTGTCATCTACAACTGCCAGCGCTCGCAGTCATTTAAACTCGGCAGAGATTTAAAAGGCCGGACGTGCAGCGTCTGATAACAGCTGTTATCGGTTCGAACTGCTAGAGGGTGAAATGTTAAATCTGAACACTCGCACCTTCCGCGTGAAGATTAAGAGCTACTTTGCCTGAATTTACTTTTTAAAACGACGTTGATTCAGCATTATTACAGCCAGAGATAAAGCGTGATGAGCCCAATGTGCGTGGAGTGTCTTCTCCCATTCAAGAGATTAGTTTATGTTGCCGATGATACACGTTTTCAGTCTTTATGTGCACATTTTCACCCAAAGTGGTCATGTAGAGATACTAAAAACAACAAGGATGGTATGTTTAATGTCCTGTTAGACATTTCTTTAAAACATGAGTCGCTCATGTTTTACAAGCTGCTGTAAGGCTGCTGGCGGTAAACTGGTTCTCTCTGCCAAGATCCTCCAACATACAAAGCGCACCAACACACACGCACACACACACACATCCTGCCCCCAGATTCAACTTTCAAGGGCTTAATGGGAAACCTGATTTTCAAGCAGTGCCAAAGGCATGTCGCCCTGACTAAACTAACTCTTTCCAGTGGGGGGAAAAAAACGGGAAGGGTGAGGGGAGGACACAAGAAGGGTTCAGAGAAGGAGAAACGAATGCAAAATACAAGATCTAGGCAAGAATGTGCTAATGAATGCCGAGGTGAGTTTACGAGGATTTCTAGGTCAGATTGGAAATAGATGGCATGTTTCATATTTAGCACGGGAGGAGAGGAAAGCAAGCTCATTTGTCGTGTAAATGTGGAGGAGTCACAGTGCAATCAGACGCCCCGTTTTCAAACATTTTCACAAGGCTCGCCTGGGTGAGAATTAGAAAGACTGAACTGAAACTGCAATTTGACTCGTGCCAAATCACAGAAGAATCGGGCCTTGTTTGAACGGGAAATTCTTCTCCTCGCAAGGGAAAGTATTTAAATTGTTCTGTGAAATTTAACCATGACGGTTCACCTTTTGCAATGGGATGCCGATGCAGGCTTAGCACCTCAAAGTGTTTAAATCTGTGTGGAGTTTGCATGGTTCTTCCTGCGCCCCGTGTTAAGTTTCCTCTGAATACTCCGGCTTCCTCCAAAGACATGCATGTTAGGTCAACTGGTGATTCTAAATTCACCATAGGTATGGATGTAACAGTGTGTGGTTATCCTGTGATGGACTTGTCCAGGGTGCACCCCACCTTTCTGACCACTCTTCCATAAAGCCCAGCTGTGGAGCCTCTTGATTAGTAGTGCTGCAGACTCTTTCAGAACAGGTGTCTATATACTTAGATCATGTGACACTTAGACTGCACACAGGTGGACCTTATTTAACTAATGATGTGATTTCTGAAGGTAGTTGGTAGAACCAGATCTTATTCAGATGCTTTATAGCAAAGGGGATGAATACGTATGCACCCACCACTTTTTGTTTTTTTATGTATTATTTATTCCTAAAATATTTTTGCTTGTTTTTCATTTCACTGAACCAATGTGGACTATTTTCATAGGTCCATTAGATAAAATCCCAATAAAATAAATTGAAATTTCAGGTTGCAATTCAAAAACAAATGGAAAAAAACCACCAAGGGGGTGAATACTTTTGTAAGCTGCTGTATATCTGTTCAGTTGCTCATTATTGGAGGTCATTTATCTGAATCTCACGAGCAGGATCACACCTCATACATGGCCCCTAGCTACAAATATCATCATGACCTACATTCATATCTTCACATTTCGGTCTCTCTGGGGGATTCAGAACAATCTTCTTCTGCTCCAGGTCACAGAAGCATCGGTCTCTGCGATCCACTTGCCCGTCCAGAAAGGTGCAGCTGGGATTTGTTTCTGTCAGCAGCAAAGACTCACCATTTTACAGATATCCTGCTAACAGTGCGCGTAGCACTGGGTTGCCAGTTCAGCATCATTCTTTCCCCTCTTTTTCAGTTGCCTCTTTCTTTTCCACCGGGGTTGCCAGTTTCCTTTCTCTGGTCACTCATAGGATAAGAGACTGAATTCATCCCACATTTGAGAAATTCTTTACATTTAAATTGCTTTCACTTACCGGGATCAGGATCCCGTCTCTTCTCACCCTGCTCATCAGTACCATGGGGATGGGCACGGCCCAGGAGCCAGTGCAGGTCCTCGCCGAGGCCTCCCCAAACTGCAGTCTCAAGCCTACAATATTCTGCTTATCTGCTATGCTTGTCTTAAATATTCCCTAATGGTAACTGAGGTTGGAATCCCTGCTAGTAAAACGCAAATAACTTATCAGCCAATCACGTGGCAGCAACTCAACGCATCTAGGTGAGTAGACATGGTTGAGACAGCCCGCTGAAGTTCAAACTGAGCATCAGAATGGGGAAGAAAGGGGATCTGCGACTGTTATGCAGCAGCAGCGGACGACCACATCTGGGCGCCACTCCTGTCAGCTAAGAACAGGAAACTGAGGCTACAGCACAACAGAAGATTACAAAAACATCGCCTGAGTCTCAGTTTCTACTGCGACGGTCTGACGTAAGGCTCAGAGGTCGTCAGAAATAACAACGCGTAAATGTTGCGGTGGTGTTAGCGGTTTCACGGTGGGAGGGATATTACTGTGTCTTGGCACAATTTGGGCCGCTCTGGAGGCAAAAGGGAATGAGCTGTAACTAATGAAGTGGCCAGTGAGTTTCATTGCTTCATGTTTAAGTTCATAACATTAAATTCATCGTTAAAATGTCAAGATATGCAGCATTAAAACAAGCATGCATGTTAGGGTTAAAACGTAAGATGACTGCACAGCATTTGAATTTTGCCAATGAATGTACCTTCAGCTGCTCCCTTATATTCTCCACAGCGAATTAATCCCCATTGGTAATATGGCAGAAGCTTTACACTGGATGCCCTTCCTGACACAGCCCTCCATAGTGAGAGTGGCTTGTGTCCCCACCTGGAATCAAACCAGGGACCTTTTGCTTGTAAGGTGAATGTGCAAACCACTGTGCTACAGGGGACACTACAAAACTGGCGGTTTTAAAAAGTAAAAATAATCAGTGATATGAATTCAGTGGTATTTAAATATTCTCATTAATATTAAGTTGAGCTTAAATTAAAGGGCAAGGTCACTGACTGAAAAGCTAAACTATTCCAATCTTTTTTGGCATAGATATAAAAAATATTTATGTTGGTGATATTAAAAGGTATAAATAACCAAAGGCGCTGTCTGTATTAGGCATTTGGTTGTGGGTAAATTAAACATACATTGTTTAAGATGGTTTTAATAAAAACAGCCTTGCTTTGCTTCCATAAATCTACAAATTAGCCCTGAAAGATTATGATTTTTTTGTTACATGCATTTTAATTTCACCCACACGTTAGTGACACCTCCACTTCATGTATCAGGACAGGGGAGCAGATTTGTGAGTGCAGACGGGGTTCGTGAAGCGAAAAACAACAAACACACAAAGACTTGGTGCAAAGTCAAACACGTGCCTGTCTCAGCAATTTGTGTGCAAGTTTGCAGGATTGATGTTTATCAGTAGTATGTGTGTGTGTGTGTGTGTGTGTGTGTGTGTGTGTATATGTGTGAGAGCGAGCAAGAGGGAAAGGGTTGTTGTGCGTGTTTGTCTTGCGCGGCAGAGTGTGGAATGTCCCAGTTTAACCACAGATCTTGCCAGTGCTTTGTGTTCACAGCGTGTGACGGCACCCCCGCTGCTATCTGAGAAGAGAGTTTGGAGAAAGAGCACGCCAAGTGGAGCAACGGCTCACACAAACACCCACGCAGCGTGAGCACGGAGAAGACACACTGCATCGATAAACTAGATTTGGGGGATTTAAGGAGAATAACAGAAAATGACATCATCTGTGTAGATTATAGTGTGAACTTCACTGTTACCGAGCGGGGTCTTCGGCTGCTATTTGATCTGCTTGATTGAAGTCATTTTCTTTCACTTTCACATTGATTGACTCACATTTCCAGTATATAGTGCTGAACATTCTTGTGTAATTTTAGACCTGTTAAGGGTTTAGATCTTCATTCTGATTTATTTTCTTCATAAGGCAGTTGAACAGGGACTCCAATATATTTTATTTCAGGCAAACTTTCTGGAGAACTTTTACAATTGTCAGAAAAATATGGGTATTATCTAATATATTGTGAATTTTTTTTTTTTCATCTTTACAGCCCTTTCATGTTGGATGGTATGGAAGACCAATCCTCCCAGAAAAATAAACAAAAGGCTTTGTGATTTTAAAAAAAAATGAAAACTTTTTATAGCAACTCAAAACTGTAAATGTTTGGCAAAAATCTATAAATTACTAATTCACAGTTGGGAATGATGGAATGTAAACAACAAGACCATGAAAAATATCAAAAATGTTCTTCTAATAGTCCTGAAAATCCAACTGAAAATTTGTGGGGTGACCTAAAGAGGTCTGTGAACAAGAGATACCCTCATAATCTGACAGAGTGGGCAAATACTGCTGATAGACTCCTACCCAAAAAGACCGAATGCTCAAATTAATGCAAAAGGTGCTTCAGCAAAGTATTAGTTTTAGGGTGTGTACACTTATGCAACCAGCTGATTGTACTTTATTACATATACATATAATTTATTAACACATATTAATATATATACACTACCAGTCAAAAGTTTGGACACAACATCTCATTTAACGGTTTTTCTTTATTTTCATCACTGTTTACATTGTAGATTCTCACTGAAGCCATCAAAACTATGAATGAACACATATGGAATTATGTAGTGAAGAAAAAAAGTGTGAAATAATTCAAAACATGTTTTATATTTTAGATTCTTCAAAACAGCCACTCTTTGCTTTGATTACTGCTTTGCACACTCTTGGTATTCTCTCGATGAGCTTCATGAGGTAGTGGAAAATCTTCTGAAATTATTTATTGCTGTCTATTTCTTTTTTTTAACATCAGAAAAACCTGGTATTTTAACAGTGGTGTGTTCACTTTCTATATCCACTATACACAAGTGCCCCATTGCTAATTATTAGTCCTCAAGGTATATATCAGTACTATTTTGATGGAGTTTTTTAAGTATGTGTACCTTCAACTGCTCCCTTATATTTTCCCCTAAGGGTCGCCACTGCAAATTAATCTGAAATGGTAGAGGGTTTATACAGGATGCCCTTCCTGACGCAACCCTTTAATAGTGAGAGGAGCATGTGTCCCAACCTGGAACTGAACCAGGGGCCTTTCGCTTGTAAGGTAAATGCGTAAACCACTACACCACTGATTTGTTCTGTGTATATTCTCTTAACTCTATGGATTTGATGGACGTGTCGGCGCATCCAAATCACATGACCAAATTTATGACGGCGTCTCCGTTACAACTTCGGCTGAACGTGACTCCTGGCGGGAAAATGTCTCCAACTGGGCTCCCGGTTTTGGCGGGAACCTGCCTATTTGTGGGGCAGTGTCAGCATCCTCCGCTGTCTTCCTCGCTCTCTGGCTCACACTCTGGCTCCGCCCCTCCCTCAGTTTCATTCTATATTATAAAAATGCATCATTAAACATGTTCTACTCGGACTGTGACCGTGAGGTTGTGCTGAAAAAATGGCACCAAACAAGGCGAAGGAAACAGTTTTTTTCAGGTGAAATCGAAAGTAGTTGAAAACGGCCAATTATACCCTAGACTCCAGAGGGTTAGGGAGTAAAGGTGGGTATTTGCACAAATCTTTTAGATTCAGTTAATGCCGTGAACTGGCATAGTTTACCCAAGCCTTTTCCTAAATCTACCCAAGAAGTTTTGGTGCTCAAACTGAACCAAACAGAGTGAAAGTGAAACTAAGTCCCAAATGAGGCACAAAAGGCTGTCTGACATTTTCAAACAGGGCTGTTGGCTGTCCGCGTCCGGTGATACCGCAGCCCTGTGCATCAAGGCAACAACACAAAAAGAAAGCTCGTGCGAATCTCTTAAGACGCCAGCGGCTTTGACAAAACTGGATCTGACGTCTTGGGAATGAGACGGGTTGGTGTTTTTTAACCTTTTCTTTCCCCATCAAACCCCAGGAGATCAATAAGAAACACTTTAAAAGGTTTTCTTTTTTAAAGCACAGACCTTGTCAACCTGCTCCTTTCATATCCAACGGTTCATTTGGAATTCAAATCAACTGTAAAAAATAAAAAAGGCTTCATGCATATAATTCATATATTAAACACAAGCAGCACACCATTCTTGAGGTGTTGTGGAGTTTTTTTTTTTTTTCCTAAGTGCCTGAAGCTACAGAGAGAAAATTATTCCTCTCCAGATGTGTTGCATATGGATGAATGAACGAGTGCCAAGGAGATCAGGCACTACCAATATGCAAATGGCAAGACTAATCGCTCCCAAAATAAAAATGACCAACATCAGCAAGATTCCTGCCTTCCTCGAAAAACACAGCTAGAACACTTGAGTTCAACCAACACCGGCTTCTGAAGGCTGATACTTTCTTTAGCAAAGAAACTGCTGATTGTCAGCGCTCGCCCAAACATCTGCTTTGTTTCGTCCACAACACCAAGTCGCTGTACGCTGGATTTTTCAACAAGGCGTGGAGTATGAATAGGGGGTCGCTCTGAGTTTACGTTTTAGCACTAGATTGAAGAAAGTTATTAAAATTACACGGGAACCCCGCTCATTGAGGAAGTTCACCTGTGGTATCGTTCAACGCCGTTACAGTAAGACCATTTAGATCACTGAATATTTATTCACTCTTTCTCAGTCAGCTTTAGACAGTCTGGCACATAGTGTGGGCGCCTGATCACAGCTATTTCACAACCAAATAACATGTCCAATTTACTTTTTGAACTTTCTGAAAAGACCTTTCGCTTTTCAGCCAAATTTAGAAATAAAACAAGGCTGTTCAAAGCTTATGATCTGCCAGCCAAATTTAGCCCGGAAAACTAGATATATCGGAATCCAGGTGTAGCTTCAGAGTTCCAGCTACTGCGGAGGTGTTGAGGCAGCAAGTCCAGGCAGGGTGCCTGCAAAGAACTGCAGAACATGACATGAATGGCAATGACTAGATGAAACTATCAGAAACTATCTTGGAGGTAAACTTGGCCGGCTTACGACACGTAAGAGTGGCTACCGCCCTGGCCGGAGAATGGTGAGAACTCCATGGCCAGCATTTGTTGAAGGCCGAATGCCTGACAGGGCCACACCCACACCTGGAACTTAAGCACAATGATTAGTCCACTGACAGAACTCAGAGACAGGAGACCACGACAGGATCGTCATTAAAACCTGGCAAACGTGTCTTTGGACTGTGGCTTGAAGCAAGAGCACTCACAGAGAAACCAGGCAACCAGATGGAGCACACGTAAACTCAACACAGAGAGGCCCCAACCAGCTGGTTGGGTTCCAACCCAGAACTTCTTGCTCTGATTTTGCAGCTCTGACCACAAAACAAACCGCTGTGCCACCCACGGCTCAGGTAATGCCAAGAAGAAAAAAACAAGGAAGAGCAGCACTAAAAAGAAAACCAAATTTAGCACTCAAAGCGAAACTGTGGAAATGAACTGAAACAAAATACGAGTATTGACATGCATACTGGGGCAAAAGCTGGTAATATAAGATGGGAGGATGGCGTGAAAAACGGTACACGTTGAGAATAAAATGTTAAACATCAGTTGAGTCAGTCTAATCTAGGTTGATGGTGGGTTAAAGAGTGCAGCACGCAAGCACAGGCCCAGACGTGTGTGCGTGTGCATGTCTGTCTGGCTCTAAAACACGACATCATGACATGGAAGCCAGCCTCAGGGGTGACGCAGGGTTAATGAGTGATTTAGGCACACACACACTAACAGAGAGAGGGAGAGAGAGAGAGAGAGAGAGACCCATCTTGACACATGGAGGATTGCATCTTGCTATACACCTCTTTCTCCACTACAACTCCTTCGGCTTTCATGTATTCGTCAGTTAAAAATGCATGCATTTCAGGGCTTGTGTGTGTGTATGTGTGTGTGTGACGCATTCCGTGACTTTGGACCGGTAGAGAGGATGAGGGAATGTTCATGAATGAAATATATTCCCCTATACAGTGAGAAAGGAGTAACAGACAGACAGGCACACACACACACACACACACACACACACAGCTGCGTTTCTATCACTGCTGAGGATATTACATTGACTTCCATTCCTGGAGGCTTGCCCTAACCCTGGCAATAAGGACTGCTGAACACATCTTATTTGCCCATAATCATGGCCCTAACCTTAAACTCTTGACCCTAGACCTCTGAGGCTCGAGATCTAAACAAGATCTCATGCACAATCTCCATCAGTCATCTGCCAAATCTGCTAAACCACCATCAGGATCTAGACTAAGGGTCTCAAACTCCTGGCCTGTGGGTCACTTCTGGCCCTATTTCCAGTCCAGTAAAGGGCCAAATTACAAGTAGATAATCCAATCTGTCAGCATTGCATTATATCATGTAACTTGGCCCTTTGAATTTGACATCAAATCGCAGACCGGAAGCAGCCCAGAGACCAGGAGTTTGAAACCCCTGACCTAGACTCTGGGGGATCCAGTCATAACCTCCAACATCATCAGGAATTCTGCTCTCTTGTGTTGCTTCTCATTGGAGTCTAAAAGTTAAACTTACCATGTTTATATATTCTTAATAACTTAGGCTCCTTTATTATTCCCAGTTGGGTCTCAGCTATGCTCAAAAAGTGTCATGTCTTTATTCGTTTGGATAATCAGAATCAGAATCAGAATATTTTATTAATCCCAGGGGGGAAATTGCTTACATTAAAGACACTCTGTTAAGTATACATAAATAGAACTATGAAAAATAAATATATAAACCCTATATACGGTGTGTAGCACGGGTGGCAAGGGGGATAAAATTAAAGTCTTTAGAGTCACACAGATAGATATACAGAAATGAGGGAATATGAAAGTAATATGTGTGTGTGTGTCTGTGTAAATTTGGCTCGTGTTATTTTGTAATGAATCCCAAATGTGTCATAAGTACTTTAAGATTGAATTTGGTGAGTGTCGTAATGCTTTGCAAGTCTTCATAAACACCTTAAATTCTTGTGCTAATTTCAAAATTTCCAAAACTTTTTTGGAGAGTTCATAATCAAATTCATAATCCTTCACTAGATGCCACAATTGTGTCAGACGGTTGTAACTGGTATGCAAATGCAGCCTAATCTTTTGTAACCACATTGGGCTGGTTCAGCAAATTCAGGGCCTCAGCAAATTGTCACAAATGTTCATGAAGCAGTTTCAAAGCAAGTACAATGCCTCACTTTGTGAAAGTTACGCATACTTTGTAACAATTCTTGTGAAATAATAAAATGTTCCTTTTTTTTCCTCAACAAAACATGTTTTGCCACATTTTGTAATGGTTTGCAAGGAGTCCTAAATTTATCGTGACCATGTCTTATCCATTTCATAAAAGCTGTGTTCCAGACACCACTCCACATTGAATCCGTGTGAATTTCAAGCCATACTGATTCGTAATCGAATTCACAGAAGTGGGAACTCAGCTTACATGGTGGTAACATGAACACGTAAACGCAAAACTGAAATATCACAATGCTTCACACTGATATGGGGAAATGGTCTGGAGTTGTGTCTCTTGGCACCCAGCAAATGTCCAATATTCACTGTCTTATTACTTTGAAATCACTTTGTGATTTTCAGAGTATGTTTGTCAGTCGCTTTGTTTGTTTGCAGGTAAATTTTCGACATCATTATGAGTTTTTTCTCTGCTAGTAGATATTCAGTCTCCATCAGACGGATTTGATTTTTGTGAACATTTGGTCAAGGTAAAGGTAAGGTAAAGGTCTCATACGGGATCATCTGATTGTTGGAGGTTTCTCTCTAACACTGTAGGGTCTTTACCTTACAGCACCTTGAGGCACCTTTTGTTGTGAATTGGTGCTATATAAATAAAATTGAACTGAATTGAACTGGACTGAAAATAGATCAAATCTGAAAATGTTAGTTTAGGACATTTAGGAAGTCAGGTCTGAGCACACATGCTTGATGGTTCGTAATGACCGTGTATTCAGATGCTGGTGGCTCTGACCTTGTTTTTTGCAAGTTTTCTGTGATTTCGAGGTGTTACTCTGTGACTGATCTAGACTTTGTTTTTGCTCTGTCAACTCCTGAGGGAAACATGTGGGTCTTTGCTTGATTACTGCTTCACTTTTTTTCCATCACCTCCCCCAAATCTGTGTGTCAGCTACCTAGTGAAAAACATATATTGTGCAGTGAGGTTTTAGATCCCATGTTTCCCTGAATTAAAGCCTCCTGCCGAGAGTGACGTTATAAGAACCGTGAGAGTGAACTAGCTAATGAGCACTACAAAGGTTTGCAAAGCCCAGGTACAGGTGTCAGTTCTCTGAAGGTGCAGTCGCTGGCAAAAGTAATCACCCCCCTTGGTGTTTTTCCTATTTTGTGTAACAACCCTTTTTTGGATTGTGTGTAATGGACCTACACAAAAAGTCCAAACTGCTGCAATGAAATCATGAATAAATAAATAAAAATAACCAAATATTTATTCACCGCCCCTTTGCTATGAAGCCTCTAAATAAGATGTGGTGCTACTAATTACCTTCAAAAGTCACATCATTAGTTAAATAAGGTCCACCTGTGTGCAATCAAAGTGTCACATGATCTAAGTATATACACCTGTTCTGAAAGGCCCCCCGAGTCTGCAACACAACTAATCAAGAAGCAACACCAAGCGAGACACAACATGAAGACCAAAGAGCTCTCCAAACAGGACAGGGACAAAGTTGTGGAGAAGGACAAATCAGGGTCGGGTTAGAAAAAATATCCCAAACTTTGAAAATCTCACAGAGCACCATTGAATTCATCATCACAAAATAGAAAGACACCACAACAAACGTGCCTAGAGAGGGCCATCCACCAAAACTCACAGACCGGGCAAGGAGGACATTAATCAGAGAGACAACAAAGAGGAGCTGTCCATAGGGCCACTGTAAGTTGTACACTGCACAAAGCTGGACTTTATGGGAGAGTGGCCAGAAAAATAACCATTGCTTACAGAAAGGAAAAAGAAAGATCACAGAGAGTTCTCCATAAGGCATGTGGGAGATTCTGTAAACAAATGGAAGAAGGTCCTCTGATCAGATAAGATTAAAATTGAACTTTTTGACCATCAAGGAAAACGCTACGTCTGGTTCCAACCCATCACCTCTCATCAGCCCTAGGACACCATCCCCACGGTGAAGCACAGTGGTGGCAGCATCATGCTGTGGGGATATTTTTCATCAACAGGGACTGGGAAACTGTTCCCAATTGAAGGAATGGTGGAACTTGCTAAATACAGAGAGTGGTTTAAGAGAAAACATGTTAATGTGTCGGAACGGCCTAGTCAAAGCCCAGAACTCAATCCAACTTCTTTTTGTTTTTTTTTTTAAGAATTTCTAAAATTACTTTTATTTCACTGCACCAGTTTGGACTATTCTGTATAGGTTTATTACATTAAAAAAAAACATTTAAATTAAAAGGTTTTAAAGCAAAACTACTTTTGCAAGCCACTGTACAATACCTTTCTCACCTCTGTGCGACTGAGTCAGATCCGGTCAAATATTAATGTGAAACATTAATGAGGCTACGGTGGCCAGGAGCCAACTCACCAACCCATTACAACACAGCAAAGCTCTGCTGATCATTGCTTTAAACATGCAGTAATTGAACAAAAAAACTGCTTACATCAGCACTGCCAGCTCAACTTCAAACCTTTGGGTAATAATCACAAATTTTCAGATTTCCTCAGAATCTGATTAGTAGTGTGCCAGGAAGAGTGGGGTGGATTAAAAAGCTAACGAATAAAAAGGAAAAGACCAATTTTAGTCCCCTAGAAAAAAGACACTGTTTCATTTCCACAAATAAGAGTGACAGCCATTCCATTAGCTGTAGCAGCACTATAATTAAATGCCTGGTGACAGCCATTTACCAGCAAAGACCTGGGGTCTTGATGCTTTAAGTGGCGGAGCAGAGGTGTGGCAGTGGCTCATAGCAGTTTGTGGCAGGTCGTAACAGGTATTGGTTTGATGCTAATTGGGGCGGCACTGCAGTGGGCAAATACGCCAGTGCTAATTGGCGGTCAGGGACACATTTCAAGGACACCTCAAATAGAGGCATCTGCCGCACTCCTGAGCAATTGCAAACAAATACACACACACACACATACACACACACAGACACACCTACACACACACACACATGCACAGTTCTTGGACAAACAGTGGCATCTGTGCTTCTCAGCGGCAGTCTGAGGCTGAGCAGAATGCCGGGTTGTTTTCTGCAGTGAGCTACACTTTCTTTCTGAAGGGATTCCGCATTCGCTGTTGATCCGCTCTGCAGAGATGGTAACTTCATATGGGCGTCTTGGTCCACGCCTGTGTTTGCGTCGTTCCAGTCCTGCATGCGACAGATCAGTCGCTCTCAGCGAAAAGTTCCAGACATGCGAAGGGCAAACTCATCAAGCTCAAACACCCGGCAGGACAGAGAAACACAAAAGCCTCCATCTCTTCTTCAGACTGCTAAGAGCAGGATTATGCCTTCTTACCACAGAACAATGGGCAGACTGTTGAGCTGATAACATAATGTTAATCACTCGTGTTTTTTTTGTTTTTTTTCTCTATTGGCATGGGCTTCATGCTTGCTCTTAACTCTTTGAGAAACATTAGCAGCGTCCATGCCATGATCATATGATGCTCTGTACTAACAGATGGTAAGCCCCGCAGGCTCCGGAGGGCCACAAATTCCTTTACTGCGTCATTGAAAAGCAGGACTTGTGGGTCTCGATGTATGTGATGGAATCATTTTAATCATTATTATGTGCTGTTCTCACAGGAATGTTGTGATTGAAGTTGTCACACTACTACAGTGGATTGCAAAAGTTTTTACTCCCTTGGCTTTTCAGTTTGTTGTATTGCAACCTGTAACTTAAATGGATTTTTTATCAGTGATTTTATTAATTGAATGATCCTCCACAAAACGTATTTTCAAAAATTCAAAAAAACAAAAAAAGCAAAAAGTAGTGCTTGCATACTGTATGTATTCACCCCCCCCCCCCCCCCACCCCCCCCCCCCCCCCCCCCACACACACACACCCCCACCAAAAAAAAAAAG
>VUQH01091267.1:0-63445 GCA_015106775.1 Etroplus canarensis
AGGGGGACGTGCAGAGGGTTGGTGTGAGGGAAGTGGATGCAAGGGATAGGATGAGATGGAGGCAGATGATCCGCTGTGGTGACCCCTAACGGGAGCAGCCGAAAGAAGAAGCAGAAGAAGAAGAAGAAGAAGAAGAAGAAGAAGCAGTTAATGAAGAAAGTTTCCAGGCTTGGGCTGCAGTAACACTGTGACATCAGTACACTAACCTTCATTAATGTAGAAGCAGACACCACCGCCCTTTGTTTTCCCTGAGAGCTCCGTTTCACGGTCCGCCTGTTGAAGTTGGAAGCCCGGTAGATTTAAGGCAGTGTCTGGGATTCATTCACTGAGCCAAGTTTCAGTGAAGAAAAGGGCAGTAGAACGTGCAAAGTCCTTGTTAGTCTGGTTTAAAAGCAGTAGTTCGTCCACTTTGTTTGGAAGGGAGTGGACATTCGCCAGGTGAATGGAGGGGAGAGCCGTGCGGAACCCCCGCTGACATGGTTTCACCAGCGCGCCAGCGCAAGTCCCCCGTCCGCGTCTCCTCCGAGCGCCACAGAGAGCCGCTGTGCCTCCAACTAAAATCTCCAAAAAGCTTTCCGGATTTATGAGAAAGGATAAAAACTATTTTGAGATGACTGCCTGATGTTTAGCAGTTGATCTCTGGAAAAAGTGATGTGGTCTGAGTGACCAAACGCGCAGAAAATAAACAAAAACAAGAGAAGTGCGAGAGAGCGCCGTACCGAGGCTGCCCTCCGCTGCGCCATCATGGTCATTTAAAAAAATGAAGAGAAATTTTTATACTGTAGCCAAAATTTACAGTGCAATAATAACTTTTGTAGTACTTTTAGTACTGTGTAAACGTCTTTATTCACCTCTGTTTGTCTGTATCTAGCTAAGAAAATAAAAAATAGGTGCAACAACTTATTGAAAAGTGCAAACATAAATGGAAATACAGTAAATACGGCACAAAACAGTATGTATCCTTCTAATGACCTTGAAAGTCAATATTTAGCAGGACCACTTTTATTTTTTAACACAGCCTGAACTCTCATAGTCAAGTTTTCTGGTCATTTCTCTAAGTAGTCTTCAGGAATAGTTTTCCAGGCTTCTTGAAGGACATTCAAAAGCTCTTCTTTGGATGTTGGCTGCTTTTTATTCTGTTCTGTGTCAAGATGTTCCCACGCTGCTTCAATTAATGTTGAGGTCCATTTGTCCCACTATAAGAACTGTTGCCACTGACTTTCAGGTCCGTTCTTGTGTAATTTGGCATACCTCAGCCTTCTCTCACTGTTTCCCTTCCTTATAAAGCTTCTTGAAGGTTGGCTTCTTGACACCCACCCTTTCACTAAGACCATTTCTGATGATGCTTAAGCGAACAGTAGATGAGTCAACTGCAGGGCCAGATCCATCTGTCAGGTCTTGTGTCAGGTCTTTGCTAGATTTTTTCCTATTTCTTAAGAACATGACTTTCATCTGCTATAGTTTTTTTTCTTCTTTTGACCTCCACTTGTCCAGTTTAAGTTTTTAAGGACACACTGCACATCATGCTGAGATATGGCACATTTCCGGTTACTAATCGCTGGGAATCACCTTGTTGGTGCAAAAATACTATTTTATGCCTGTCAAACGGTGTTATCTTTTGTATTTCTTGTAGTTTCAACAAAAGAAATGGGAGCGGATGAATGGATATTTTTACAGCATTGTAAGAAAAGATACAATTTAAAATTGGTTAGTAGATGCAACACTGATTTATCCTTTGTGTTAGGTGCCTTGTTTATGCTTGAATGGGTCATAGGTCAGTGTTAAGTGAGTTATCAAGCAAACAAATAACAACAAAAATGACAAAAAACATTCCTCTAAAATGGTCAGGTACCAGGATACGACTGAAAAAGGTTGAACAAGCATCTAATGTCCAAAGAAACACTTTGAAAGACCTCTAGAAAGTCTGGAGAACTATAGCTCAAGACCATTATAAAAATCAAAAGAAAGTCAGACTGATTCTGATTCTGATACAAGACTCCTGCACAGTACTGTACATATAACAATAGTCATTCATGTGAACAATAAAAAATAGTACACCCTGAATCTGTAGGGGAAGTCAGTATAAAGCACCTTTGTATTTTATAGTAGCTTGCAAAATTTAAATGCATTTTGAATTACAGATTGTAATGGAAAATATCACAATATATTGCA
Source organism: Etroplus canarensis (assembly GCA_015106775.1). NCBI lineage: Eukaryota > Metazoa > Chordata > Actinopteri > Cichliformes > Cichlidae > Etroplus > Etroplus canarensis. The sequence continues at coordinate 2,173 of VUQH01091267.1, forward strand.
TGATGATGTTGTATCAGTACAGGCAAAATACTGATTTCTTATTATGAAAACTGCAAATATAAATTAATTTTTTTAGTACTAGAATAATAAAATCAGTAGTTTTTTCAGTCCACCTATAAAATCTTATTCTTCAGTTGCTGAAGGGTTTACATAACTTGTTGTATAAGCTGCATTGTTCAGAATACATGTGATGGTACATTATACCACACATGTTTGCATTCAGTTAAGTTGGATGAGACCATAATACAAACAGTTTGTTTTTTAGTCATTTATGACAGATTTTAATTACAACATTTTTGTCTGTTTGTCTGATTGAATCTCATTTTGCAGCAATAAAAATGACTGACATGAGAGGAACAGACTGAGGACATTATCTTATCATATAAAACAGATATTGACAATGGTAATCTTTGGAGACATAATTTGCTGTTGGAAAAATGTGATAAATTACAATAAATCACAGTATATTTTATTGCAATACCAGCATGTTACAAAATGCTTAAATTTGCAATAATGTCGTATCGTGAGTTACTTATTGTGATAATATGGGATCGCAGGGTCTCTGGTGATTCCCACCTCTATTTCCAACACTACCTATAAGTTGTGACCTGTTAAGAGGCTGATACAATGTAAAAAGTAGCATTTTTTAGCTTAGCTTTGAAAACGGCTTTGGAGAGTACAATTTGTTATTTTTTTCTGACTTGAGGCAAAACTTGCTATACAAAGTCTTTCCTTTTGTCTCTGTTTTGATCCACAGTATAATGATCAACGAGCTGTTTTCACAGTAATGGAAGCAAGAAATGTGTTTTCCATGTGAGATACAAGTCCTGTTTTTCTTTGTCGTTGCTATCAAGGAGAAATTTAGTTGCTCATACATCACAAAACCAATGACCCTGCCATCAAACTGAGCAAACATTACCCAGGATACAACAAGAGCATACCACGGGGAATTTTTTTTTCTTCTTTCTTACTCACACAAAGGACAGGGTCATTTTCATATTGATTTCTCTGTTTCCTCAAGTTTGAGATTGAAGTTCATCAGAAATCCTTGTTCTCGTGTTTGGTTTTGAAACTTCTCCGTGCTCATTTTTTAGCTGAAGCAGGTGTAATTCTGGCTCAAGGTCTTTGTGGTATGTCTCGTTCTTTTTGTCCTCCTGTCTTGTTACTCAGCTTTCAGAGCTATATAGCAGAATAGCCTTAAATGTCATGTTATAGTGGAAAAACATCTTTGTGATGTTGTTGTGGAGGTCAGACTCAAGGCTTTCATATGCTGAATGAAGGAGATTTTTTTTATAAAAGCACTATGTGCTCTCAATTTTCATGCAGACTTTAAGTCTTTTCCTTGAACCTCCTTTACTTTACCAAGCTCTACTATACAGATCAACATGGTAGAAATAGGAAAGCTAATTTCTAGTCACCGTGGTCTTTAGAAGTACTATTCAGTCAGCTTGAGTCATTCTTCTTTACCCTATAGAGCTGTTTTTCACCTTAGAATCAAAGGTATGTTTTATATTACAAGCTAGATAAATTACCAATAACTTGACTCAGGGTTATGAAATGTGGGAAAAGTTCAAGATGTGGGAAAATTAAAATTATGCAAATACAAAACACTTGCTATTTCATGATTGCAATGTTGAGGCACTGTTATTTCATAAACCGTAATGGTGGCATGTGAGAAACTTTTTTTCACCCTTCTGTGTCATTATTTAGTATCTCCACTCCTCTACTCCAGAGTTGTAGATAAATGTAGATTATTTCAAGTTCCATAGCATGTCTGACATCACTTATGTTTAGATGTCACACAACTTTAAAGCAGAACATTCAGGTGATTGCAGCTTTTTAGCAGGCCCACAATCTGCGCCCACAGAATTCTGCAGATTTTTCACAGATTTCCTGCAGATTTTGAAGAGGCATGTGCTCTGTGGCTGGGGTAATTTGCTGTGACTTTGATTGGTGTGAAAAGGCTATCCTAAAAACATGTCAGAGAAAATTCTAAATTCAGAAGCTTGAGTAAATTGATATTTATTTCACTTGTAATGTTGAGAGAATGTAGGTTGATTTATTGTTTTAAATAAAAGAACATATTTGCTCAGGAAACGATGACCTACACAGTGTAGGCATAACTATGTCTAGACAGTGTTTTGGTTTTGCCAATGTAGCCACGTGCCTTATCGCCATATTACCACAGCTCTGTCAATCTGTTAATTGACCCAGTCTGTCTTTTTCTGTTTTCCGAGTTTCATTAAGTTTAATTATTACCTATGCCAAGGAGGCTATGTGTGTCTGTTTCTGAACAGGATTGCGCAAAGTGTAATAGATGAATTGGCAAGAACATTTTACCAGTACTAGGACTTGGCCTAACTTTTGGAGTACCCATGGATCTGGGATGTGTTTTGAAGGATTCCTCAACACTGTGGGATAGGGCTTTTCAGCCTTGTTCTCTTGGTTTTCAGTATGTATTGGCTCCAAAATTAATGACCATAATTTCAGTCAGGCTGCTTTGTTGTTTTGCCCAAGATATAATGGTAGTTTTCATGGTGTCTGAAATTTTTGTATTGATTTCTCCATTAAAAACACCAGTGAGGACTCGTTAATGTTTTTTTCATGGCCTTCTGCTGCTTTGTAAGCATTGTCAGCTTTTTTCAGATCCTTAGTCAATTGCATTGAGTAGCCTTTGGCTGTTGAGTCTCACAGCCTGTTCTCACTCCCAGGCCATTTCGTAAAAGCCAGAGTCATCTTACAGTTACAATCAAGGGGTCCTTCAATTGTCTGTGTCATGACACACTGGGCTACACAAACAGTGAGACAGGTCTTTTGGCCGTAAATGGCCGCATATCTCTCGTACCTAACCTGTCTATCAACCCAAATTATAAAGCAAAACACAGCAACCCACAGACCTACTAAAAAGTACATGATGCGTAAACCTCTGGCTGACAAATTTGTAATTTATCATTTGTCTCTGTCCAGTATCCCTGCAGCATCTGACAGTATTTGGTGCCATGAGATCAAAATGTATAGAATAATTACATTAAACATTTTTCTCTCTGCAGAGCCAAAGCTAAGTTTTTTATTTGAAAAAAAAAACTTCTGCTTACAGAAACAACTTTGACAACGTTGCAGAAATTCTGACGGCAACCTTTAACACCAAGGTTCAACCCCTGCAACTTTATGAAACAGACTCAGTGGCTGCTTCGCTCTGATCCTAGGTGAACAGCTGGAAGGTTTAAGATGTCCTCAGTCACTTCCGCGCCGTAGATGTCAGAGTCTCCAGTGTACTCAGCAGATTCCTCTCTAACCCTTTACAGCAACTCTTCAAAGTGTCTCTTGACATTTCTGTGAGATTGCTGAACTTGAAAAGAACACCAAAGTTGTCCTTGACAGTTCACTTTGTGTCAAACCTCTTCTCGAGAGCGAAGTACCGCATCTACCGCAACATGGAAAAATGCCACTGTGCAATGCGCCATAAAGAAAAAAATCTTCAAAGAAATGCCTCCTTGTGAAACAAGGCTTCTTCTGTGCCAGAATAATCTCAATATCCATATCTTTCCACACAGTGTTGTTTAAGCCATGACAAAACCTAGGACCTTTTTTCTTACTACATCTGAATGCAGTGATCAGGAGATAAAACCAGTGTATTGGATTTTACAGCAAGCTAAAGATGATAAAACTGTAGGAATACAGCAAGAGTCTGGGTCGTCAGAAGTCATCTCTTGCTTCTAAAGAACATCTTATTTGTGCTGCCAAGTACCAGACTGCTCCATGTCATACTGTGATTTGACAGTAAGGTCAACAAGCTTTAGGGTTTCTTTTGATCAGACATTTCAACAATATTTTTTGATACTTTCTAACTTCTGACAACTACAACAGCAACAAAATATCTTACTTATACCATATATAATACATATACTTATAAATATTAGACAGTCTTCACTCCATAGGCATGAATGAGGAGTCACTCCCCAGAAGCTATAACACTCTTCTGGGAAGGATTTCTAGAAGATTTTGGAGTGTGTGTGTGGGAATTTTTGCACATTCATCCAGAAGATGTGAGGTCAGACATTCATGTAGAATGAGAAGGTCTGGCTCTCAGTCTCCATTGTAGTTCATCCCAAAAGTGTTCAGTGAGGTTGAGATCTGGGCTCTGCGCGGGCCAGTCAAATTCTCCTACACCAAACTCATCCAGCCATGCCTTTATGGACCTCGCTTTGTGCACTGGGGCTTGCAAAAGAAAAGGGCTTTCCCCAAACTGTTCCTACAAAGTCGGACACATAGAATTTTCCAAAATTTCTTGGTAAGCTGATGCATTAAGATTTCCTTGTTCTGGAACTAAGGAGTCCAGGCCAGCCTCAGAAAAACAACTCCTTAGCATTATTCCTCTTCCACCAAACTTTACAGCTGACACAATGCAGTCAGGCAGATAATGTTCTCCTGGTTTGTCTCTCAGACTTGTTTATATGACTATCAGATAGAGAAGTGTGATTCATTACTACAAAGGAAACGTTTCCACTGCTCCAGAGTCCGGTGACGGCATACTGCTCAGCCATGGGAACCCATGCCATGAAACTCCCAGGACACAGTTTTTGTGCTGATTTTAATGCCAAAGGAGGTTTGGAACTCTGCAGTATTTGAGTCAGCAGAGTATTGGTGACTTTTACATGCTATGCGCCTCAGCAGTCTGTGACCCCCACTCTGTAACTCACTGTGATCTGCCACTTCATACCTGAATACTTTAATCCCTATAATGTACTTCAAGGCAGATTTTTCCAAAGTTACAAACATGAGCGCATAAATCCTTATAAACTAAATGAATCCAACACACATCTTAATAATAATTTGAGAAATCTATGTCTAATTGTCGGTCTTTTTGTTTGTTCATTCCACTTCAAACTTAGCAGATGTTTTGCTGGTCAAAACATGTTTTTTCAGTGGTCTCTGTCATGACAGAAGCTAACCACATTTTTCAAACAGAAGTTGAGTCCCTTGTCAAACGCAGCTGTGACAATGGAAATAAAAATATAAGCATCAGTGCGTGACTCGAGTAACAAGATTGATGAGATGACATTTTTGTCTGAGGTGAAAGTGTCATGGTGGTTTTAACGTATCATCTCCTCCTGTGGCCTGGGGAGAGGAGGAGTAAGAGGAAGAGGAGGACAGAGTGATTCATGACAGCTGGATGAAAACACCTGCTGCCCAAGACACACTCACAAACATGCGCACACATACATGCATACAAACACAAAGTGCTTGCCCCTCTGAAATCTTCAACCTATTAATGCCTTTTCCAAGTTTTCTCCCACATAGCTGATTTGAATCATTCGCTGTGAAAATCTATAAACTACAGGCATATCTGCTGAACTGTTTTTAGTTTTTAATGGACTTCACTCTCTAAATAGCTTGATTTATAAAAAGAAACTGTGCATGAACTGAACACAATAAACTGCTTATATTTCCTTTAAGCAATGATAATCTATTCTTTTAAAAAAAAATATTTCCACAATCTAGTCAGGATTGGTTAGCTGACCCTGAACCCACTGTCCACCAGTTAGCTGTGATAAAAGTCAAAAGCTCTGCAAACCGTTAGGGGGTTACTAATTTTATACTGGCTCACTATAAATATGACATGACAAGATGTGTTCAGAAGTTTGCTTATTCTGACTTTATTATTTTTTCATTTTATTTTTTTCATGCTGTTGACTTGAAATTAGTTCATTCTTACTGATAGCATTTGTCATTTTTGTTGATAAGACTTCGGAATGACAGTCTGCCAGTGCCTTATTTCTCCTGCCTTGCCCCCTTGTACTCACTAAGGCAGCTCATAGTTATCACTGGAGAAGTCCTGAAGGCAGAAGATGTCTTTGATGTTGGAAGAAGTGGTCCTTCCTTTGTTCAGTGAAAACTCTGGCCTTCTTATTAGTACATGCAGCAATCCTCTCCTGAGGCACTTCTGTCCTCAAAGAACAGAAATCAGATTCGGGTCTGACTGTCTGTAGGAGCTGGACAGATCACAATTCCTGGTGAGCACTGCCCTCAGGATCACACGAATAATGGTAAAGGAACATGCACTCACTACCTACTTCATTAGAAACACCCTGCTAGTATTGGGTTGGACCCCCTTTTCGCTTCAGAACTGTGTTTATGGCATGGATTCAACGAGGTGCTGAAAACATTCCTCAGAGATTTTGGTCCATATTGACATGATAGCATCGTGCAGTTGCTGCAGATTTGTCAGCTGCACATCCATGATGCTATTCTCCCATTCCAAAGGTGCTTTATTGGATTTACATCTGGTGGCAGTGGAGACCATTTGAGTACTGTGAACTCACTGTTATGTTTAAGAAGCACGTTTGAGATATTTGGAGCTTTGTGAAATAGTGTGTTAACGTGCTGGAAGCAACTGTCAGAAGATGGGTAACTGTGATCATAAAGGGGTGAACATGGTCAGCAACAATACTCAGGGAGACTGTGGTATTTAAATGATTGTCATTTGGTACTAAGGGTCCAAAAATGTGCCCAGAAAATATTCTTCACACCATTGGGAATTAACCTAATTGGTAACATGTCGCTAAAAATGACATTTGATCTGGGGATCGAGTCAGTCCTAAGCAGGCTAAGTGCCTTAAATAGAATATAGAAAGTTGCTTTTTAGACCAAACATGATCCTTTCACAACCCAAACCAAGTACTTTTGGGACACAATTATGGTAAAAATGAAAATAAATTTAACAAAATAAGTGTCAGCCTCAACGTCATGTGCAACAGTTGAATGGATTACGTCGCTTAATGTCAAATTTTGTTGCTTTTTTAATCTCGGCTGTTACGGCTTCAGTAGGCCGAGAACATTTAAAACAGGTGCCTGGAAAGGCCACTGCAGTCAAAAATTGCCATTTCACCATGGCTGGAAAGTGTATTTAATTTGCACCAAGGCTGAAAAGCATAGTACATGTTAAAATAACATTGACACAAAATGAAGTACCCAGGATTTTTAGAAGAATGTTATAATGAGATGATTAATGTATTTCACTTCACCTGTAATTGGTGTTATTGTTTGGGATCACTGGCCATATGCCATCCTCTTTTGATGTTAAAGAAAACATCATATAATTTTCCTCATGTCATGGCAATTCATCCAGTAATTGTTGAGACTTCCACTAAAATCACAGGCCAAGTAGAAATCAGGGCTCATGGACAACAAATGCCTCTTGGTTGTTGACATACTGTATGCTGTAGTTGTGTAAAAATTACCACTCACCTTCACTGATTATTACCTTCAGTTTCAAAGTCACTTCTCTGACTGTTGCCCCTTCTATAGCAAGAAAGGCCTTTTGGTTGCTTATCACTATCAAACACAGGACAGTACAGGCTGATGTTCCATTATCAGCTATCATTATCCTGAAAATGTGTAAGAGTGGAATGGAAGGAAATGTAGAATAAAAATAATCAAAGCTCCTCGCTGTGAGAAGAAATCCTGCCGAAGCAGGCCGTCATGTCTGAGTGGGATTACAACCCGACACCATGTATGCTGCAGAGCTAATGTAAAAGCTGCTGTGAGGTCTTCATTGTAGCTATCAGCACTCTGGATCTGCAAGCAGAGTGATCACTGGTGTCAGATCTGAAGCAGCTGCTCTGCACAGTGAAGAGTGACTCAGGCTGTGGGCTGTTGAAGCTGCTGTCTGCTCACCAGGATGAGGTGAGGGAGGAGGGGGGAGAAAAATCACTGACTGTCAGTAACTTTTCACATGTAGAAAACCAGATTTTTGTATTAACTGATTCAGCTTCAGTCATCCATATTCTTATATTATGAGAACATTTTTTTTTTTGCTTAGGAACCGTTTCAACCTAGAAGACTCAAGTTTCAAGTCCATTTCCAGCTGTGATTCATTTTTTTTAGTTGGAAATGACTCAGAAGCTGTCAAAGTAGTTACTGTATCTATAGTAGCTGCCTGTTTATTTGGTTTAATGATCATTATATGCGAAATTGTAAGTCTGTGGATAGGAAAAAGACTGAGAGAAATATTTTAACTTGCAGTAAACCAAAATGTTAAACGATAAAAAAAATCTTCCCACCTAAATGCCACTGTGAAAAGTCAGCAAGTACTGAACATCAAAGTTAAAGAAACAAGGATGGAGACAACTGCTGATTTTTAAGATTAAATGGATTTAAAAGTTGAGTCATTTGCACATTTTGTAGCAAAACCTGTTCTTCCACATCTTAATCATTGTGAGTCATCCAAAGACAGTACTGTATTTTGAGATATGTGCAGCTATTCTGCAAGCGTTTCGAAGTGTCTGTTTTCCTCATTTGAAATTAGCAAAGGAGAGTGAGGTGAGGTCAGACGAGTCCTCAGCAGATAGGAAGCAATTAGCTTGGAGTTGGGATATTGAGCTTTAGTCATGGTCTCTTAGCTCACAGACACAAACACACACCACACAGACCTTCTCCTCATCCACATCCCGCTGGCCCTATGCGTAGAGGCTCTTTTAACAGAGGCTGTTTTAATTGACTGCTTAATTTGTTATTCCTCCATCTCGCTCTACCATTTTTCTCAGTTTGGTGAAATGTCAGTGAGTCTCCCTGTCAAAAAGTAAATACTGTGGCTTCAAAAGCAAAACTACATTTACTAAAGAAGGCATGCTTTCAAGGGACAGTTCATCAGAAAGTCAAATTTACCTTTTTCCTCTTTGGCCTGTAGTACTGTATATTCATGTAGACTGTTTTGGTGCAAGGTCCTACATCATAAAAAAAAACAGGTTTTGTGTAGTTTTTTGAGTAGCTGTGTCAAGGGAATTCATACCAAAAAGCTATTTATTCTAGATGAATAAACGGCTTTATAGGCTAGAAGAAAAAACATTTGAAATTATTTATTGGTGTGAAATGTGTGAAATCATTTGGATAAACTGGCATAAAGGACAGAAGGATGTAAGAATGAAAGAAAATGTTTACTGAATTGCGAGAAGACAGAACGAAAATAAAGTAAATAAATGAGGTTAAGACAGGAAGATAAAAATGAAGGATCAGCATGGAAGAAAACAAGGAAAGTAGAAGTATGTAAAGGAGAGATGGGAGGAATTAATAATTAGCTCATTTAGAATATAATCTCATTATTTGGTATACACCCCCAATTCCCAAAAAGTTGGGATGCTGTTTAATAATTAAATAAAAAGACAATGCCATGATCTGCAAATCTCATAAACCAATATTTTATTAACAGAAAAATATGTCAATATGGAAAACATGTCAAATGTTAAAAGTGAAACATATTACTATTTCATGAAAAATACTAGCTCATCTTGAATTTTATGGCAGCAAAGCATCTCAAAAAAGTTGGGACAAGTGCAACAAAAAGCTGGGAATGTAAGTCTTAATGAAAAGAAACATCTGCAGGAACATGTGGCAACTAATGAAGTTAGTTGACAACAGGTCAGTAATGCAATTGGATATTAAAAGAGCACCATAGAGAGGCAGAGTCTCTCAGAAGTAACGATGGGCAGAGGTTCAGCAATCTCCCAAAAACTGCATCTACAAATTGCGGAGCAATTTCAGAATGATGTTCCTCAATGTAAAATTCCACTTTGAATATTCCATCATCTACAGGAATGGTTCTTAAATGGGGGTATGCATATTCCTGGGGGTACTCAAAGGCACTCCAGGGGGTACATGAGATTTTCAAAAAAAACCAAAAATTAAAATAGCATCAATTCTAACATCCTTTTAAATAGTTTTTCAATAGATATTCCATTTGTCCAAAAGTTCATAAAATGAATTTTATATTGAGTAGGCTATTCAATTTCATTAGCTGAAAACACCAGAATGTCACCCATACAGGTACCAGGATGGTTTGACCCAACCTGGCATGTGGCACATGGCATCACCTGTCAGTTACTGTTGCCTTAAGAACTAAAATAATGGCATCTTGGTTAAAGTGTAGCAGCAATGCTAATAAAGACATAGTGGCACAAGTACCAAACAAGGTGAAACCAGTGGTGGCAAAATTCTGGCAGAAGAATAAGTTTTAATGGAATTTACACCACCGAGTTACAGACAACCCATAATACGTGATATGAAAGTGCTCCAGGTATCACAGGAAGGAATCATGGGAGTTTGTTGGCCACAGGTAGGAATGATTTCCTGTGGTGTTCTGTGGTGCATCACGGTTGAATGAGTCTGCTGCTGAACGCTCCCCTGCATCTGTCCAGCATGTCATGGAGAGGCTGTCAGAGATTGTCCAGTATTGTCCTTTACTTAGACAGCCTCTTCATAATACATTTGTAAGATTTATTTTTTTAATGAATTGATGAGTAATGTTTTGTACAGTTATAAAGTTTAGTAAATCAGACACTGATGCTACAGTGCTGGGTTTTATCTCCTTTTTCAACCAAAAACACTTTTCTCTGGTTAGACGGTACTTGCCTGATAAAAAATTTCACAGCGGCTGCATCACTGAATAAAAGGTTGAGAACCACTGGTCTTCATAATATTATCAAAAGACAGAAGACTTTGGAGACATCTCTTTGTACAAGGGACACGGTCGAAAACCAATATTGAATGCTGGTGATCTTCAGGCTCTCAAGCAGCACTGTATTACAAACAGACATGATTCTGTCATGGAAATCACCGCATCAGGAACACTTCTAGAAAGCACTATCTATAAACACAGTTGATCATCCACAAATGCAGGTTAAAGCTCCATCATGCCAAAAAAGAAGCCATGTGTGAACATGATCCTTAAATGCCACTTTCTTCTCTGGGCTAAATCTCATTTAAAAATGGACTGAGACAGAAAACTGTTTTGTGGTCAGATGAATCCAAATTTGAAATTCTTTTTGAAAATCTTTTTCTTTTTTTTTTAAATTCACTGATACTACATTCTCCGGACTAAATAGGAGGAACCATCCAGCTTGTTATCAGCACTCAGTTCAAAAGCCTTCATCTCTGATGGTATGGGGTGCATTAGTAACAATGGAACTTGCACATCTGGAAAGGCACCATCAATGCTGAAAGTATATACAGATTTCATAGCAGCATAATCGCCCCTCTGTTCTTGTGTGTTTTTTGCGTTCACCCTTTCCTCGTTTCTCTTGTGTTTCCTAGACTTTGTCTACCCCTTTTTGTGTCTCTCTACTAAATGCTTTAGCTCTAGTCACTTCCTGTTTTATTTTGACAATTCTTTAGCTATTTGGCATACTTCCTGTCTTTTTCTGATTTTCCGCCCTTGTAATTATCTGCCTCAGCTTCAGTGGTTTCCCCATGTCTTGTTAGTTCTCTGTGTATTTAAAGTCTTGTCTCTGTCTAATGTCCTTTTGTCAGCACATCTGTTTTCCCGCACTTCTTTCTTTTGAGTTTCTCTGTTTATTCTTGAAAGTATATGTATTAGTTTGAGCACTTCATTAAATTTATTTTAGTTTGTTGCTGAACTCTTTAAACATCTTCAGTTTATTTATAAGTAAGTTTTGGATTAACACTAAGCATTTGTTCTTTCACTCAGCGTGTCTGCATTTGGGTCCTCATTCTCATATATCTTAACATCTCCGTCAATTAAATCAAGTTTTCACACTATTAATTTTCTAATATCAGACACATAAGGCTGCACAGATGGCATTCCCATTAGCACAAGCATAGATGCTTCCTTCTTAAGTTGCCTAAAAAAAAGAAAAAATGTTTGCTGTTGAAAAATATCCTACTGACAAGTTTGTAGGCTCTAGGCTTGTCTCAGCCTTACTTGAGTTAAAGTAGTAAGTTAGTGATAAATGTACATTTATACAGACAGAACTTAAAACTACTGCAGTAGAGTATGTTTCAAATACTATGAGTCAATGCCATTAATTTTGCTCTCTGGCCAAAAATATGCATATATACCAGAACAGCAGTTCAGGGTTCAGGATGATGTGTGTTCCTCTTTTTTTAGATTGAGGTAGCTCGCTTCTGTCAACAAAACAGAGGTCATTTTTCATTGTTGAAAGCTGCCGAAGTAATTTCATGTGTTAGAACATGCTGGAAAGCATAAAATGGTAGAGCAGCTAGTGATGACAACAAGCTTTCTGCCTACGACCTTCCCCACCTTTTCAGTATTCACCTTGCAGCCCAGCTGCACTTCCCACCTCTCTATCTCATACCTATCTGAACTCACCTGGGAGCTTTGTGGAAAACCACTTTTTATATGTCTGCATTTTCTGTTACTTCAGATCAAAAGTTTAATGACACAGTGATATGTCTGGAGACATTTACAATCTCTGATTTCTCTTATAGATGGTAGTATTTGGGGGGTGGGGGGGTTTTCTGTTTTTGGCATCAGATTTAACGGTGTGTCCTTTACCAATTGCTTGTAATGAGAAATAAAGGATTGGAGAAAATGTTTGAACAGAAACTTCACATGACGAAAACTTCAAGTTTTGCTTTTCACTGAATCACTTGCTAATTCAAAGTTCTATTTTAAGGACTTTGAGGTTCAAAGATTTTCATTTCGTCTCATTAGGGCAATTTAAAGCAATTTAAGCCTTCCCTCACTAGATTCTGATATTTAGTTGCATCCAGGACTTTTTTTTGTATAAGCCAAGTAGATGACTGCTTGGGGTGCTAAAGCTGAGGAAAAAAAATGTCACAGACTGCTTTAAATGGTTGATTTGGATCTTAAAGGGGACCTACACTCACTGGCCACTTCATTAGGTGTTCAGCTGCTACTTAAATATCTAATTATCCAATCACTTAGTGCATTTGCAACGCACTGAAGGTCAAACGAGAATCAAAATGGGGTAAAACGGGGTTGAACATGGTTCAAATTCAGTCATGGTTATTAGTAACTGACAAGCTGGTCTGAGTATTTCAGAAACTGCTGATCTGCTAGGATTTTCCTTCACAGCCATCTATAGGGTTAACAGAGAATGGTCCTAAAGAGAGAAAATATCCAGTGAGTGTCAGTTCTGTGGGTAAAGGTGCCTCATTGAGGAGAATGCCCAGACTTTTTTGAGTTGATGGGAAGACAACGGTAACTGCAATAGTGAATAAGGTATAAAGAAGAGCATCTCTGAATGCACAGCATGTCAGAACTTGAAGTAGATGGGCTGCAGCAGCAGCAGATGACCACACCAAGCTAAGAACAGGAAACTGAAACTACAGTTCACGTGGGCTCACCAAAATTTGACAACAAAAGAGTGGAAAAATTATGCCTTGTCTAATGAGGCTTGATTTCTGCTGCACCACTTGGATAGCAGGGTCAGAATTTGGCATAAACAACATGAAAGCATGGCTCCATCTTGCCTTGTATTAAAGGTTCAGGCTGTTGTTGGTAGTGTAAAGGTGTGAAGGATATTCTTGTGGCACACTTTAGGCCCCTTAGTACCAACTGAGCATCTCTGTCCCCTAACTCCCAACCGGTCAAAGCAGATGGCCTCCCCTCCTTGAGGCTGGTTCTGCCGGAGGTCTCTTCCTGTTAAAAGGGTATTCTTTCTTCCCACAGTCACCAAGTGCTTGCTCGTAGGGGATCGTCTGATTGTTGGGGTTTTCTCTCTAAGACTGTAGGATCTTTACCTTACAGTGTAGCCTTGAGGCAGCTTTTGTTGTGAATTGCCGCTATATAAATAAAACTGAATTGACTTGAACATCACAGCCTACCTGAGTATAGTGGCTGACTGTGTCAATCGGTATATTACCACAGGATATCCATCTTCTGATGGCTGCTTACAGCAGTATAAAGCACCATGTCATAAAACTCAGATCATACCTCTCCTTTGAAGCCAGCTTTCTTCTGATTGGCTGCCCCTTGCAACAGAAGGTTCAGGCACCAGGTGGGTGGGGCTTCACTGCTCAAAGTCACAGCTGTGTGCTTGAGATAAAAATGTTAGAAATTTCCCTTCCCACTGAAATCAGACAGATCCAAAAGTGGAAAACCTGTCTTAGAACTAATGAGGTCAATAGGTTACTATATTGACCTCATTAGTTAATGCATCAGCCATATTTGATATAATCAACCACCACTTTAACAACACTAATATGACAGAAAATATTTAGGAAAAATCATAACAGGTCCCCTCTAAAAATATGTGACAAATAATTGGGAGGACAAAAGCATTTGCTTAAGAGCCTCTTGTGTAAAACATTTTAGCGTAAATTGCTCCCAGTTTTTTGAGAAAGTTCATCATATGATACTACAGTGTGACTTTTGAGTTATATCTGACTTCTAATTTCCTTTTTGTCACTGTTTCTTCTCTCCTCCCAATCTTCCCCATCCCTTGTTTTCTTTCTGCCCTGCGCTCTTCTTCCTGTCCTACCTGCCTCTTCTTCATCATCAGTGGGCTCCAGACAGATGAAGGCCTCCACCTGATGAAGATCCTGGCTCGAATGGCAAAAATCCAGATGACCGACTTTGCCGAGCTCTCGTACGTATAGCTGCTTTTTTTATTCTCCAGTCACACTCCAGCAGGAAAACACAGGGTGTTTTTTCTTATAGAGTGAGCAGTGTAGACTGAAAATCACCATCTAACCTGGTATTTTTTTTTCTCTCAAAGCTTAAACCTTTCATTTTCACATTGAATCAAAGAATATAATAAGAACCTTGAATCGTCACGTTTTCTAGGCTCTAAATAATCTGCTTCTATTGAGAAATGATTAACTCACACCTGTTCTGGTTAAAATGGCAGTGAATAAAGTCTGTTTGTGACAGCGCTAGCAGAGTGGAAGTGACAAATTTCATACTTATTTTTTTACAATCAATATAAGTGGAACACTTTCTTTGTCAAATAAAGCCTGTCATACAGTTGTCAAAAAACAACCTATAGCTGCACCTCTAATCACTGTAAACGTGTGGTTGGCTTTAATAACCCTTTTAGCCTGACTCATTGGTTTAAATGAAGTAGTGATAATAACAATAAAACACTAAGGGAAGTGAATATGGGCTGGTGCTTGTAAAGTGCTTTTTACTACAAGCCTCATTCACCCAATCACACACACATTCATACAGCACTTCATTCTATGCCTTTAAGTGCATTTATTCAAACGCCAATCGATGCATTGGGAGCAATTTGGGGTTCATTATCTTGCCCATGGACACTTCAGCATTAGACTGAAGAAGCCAGGGATTGAACCACCAACCTTTCTGTTGGAAGGCTACTTTCTCTACCTACTGAGTCATAGCTACCCCACAATACCATGAATACCATAAATACCATAGCTCGACTCTAAAATTTGCTTCATTTGTTTTGCTAGTTATAATGTAAGTGATATCAATAATGGGTGTTTCAACTGATGTTAAGATCCTGTATTGTAGAAAGAATGTAAAGGACGAAGCAAAATGTTTTCCACATCATGTTTCCGATGAAAGTCTGATGCAAAACAAACTTTTTAACATAGACCGTTGAAGTTCTATTTTAAGCTTTGATTTATTTATTTTGCTCGTTATTTTTTACCTGGACGTGATGAGAGTGGCATACACGCTCGTAAGCTAACAACTTGCAAGTTCCAAGGCAGCTTTACCCTTCTTTAGCCTCTGTTTGTCTATGTGTGGGACCATACTGTATGGCATAAACATCTTATAGTATTATACAGTACTGTGAAAAAGTCGTGAGTCACCCCTCATTTCTTTATATTTTGAGTCCAATGAGTCAGACTTTCTTATATTTTTATAGTGGTTTTGAGCAATAGTTATCCAGGCTTTCTGAAGGCCTTTCAAAGTGTTTCTTTGGACATTGGTTGCTTTTTCACTCACTTTGAGTCTAGTCCTACGTGACCACGTGTTCGTGACTACGTGTATGTGACCATTCAAAAGAATGTTTTTTTTCTTTTGTTATGCCCCTCAACACTGACCTGTCAATCATTCAAGTGCAAAATAGAATCTAACACAAGGGATGAACCAGTGTTGTGTCTACACATAACAAACAACTTAGCAAAGAGCTGATTTTAAATAGCATCTGTAGGCACTTTGTTATTATCAGCCTGTCACAAAAACCCATCATTTGTTCCCATTTCTTTAGCTGAATCTACAAAAAATGACAATGATAACAGAGTTTGACAGGTATAAGATACTATTTTTGCACCAATAGAGTGATTAGCTGAAAACCTAGCAGATCTCAGCCTGGTGTGCAGTACATCTTTTAAAAAAATGAGAAACTTGGACAAGTGGAGGATGAAAGAGGATGCGGGGGGCCATAAAGAACTATCTACAGCAGTTGAATGGTATTTTAAAGTCAAGTCCGTAAAAATAGGGAAAACAAATCCAGCAAAGACCTGACATAGGCACTGAGAGATGAATCTGGCCCTTCAGTTGAGCCAGCTACTATTCACTAAAGCCTCATCAGAGATGGTCTCAATGGAAGAGTGACTGTCATGAAGCCATTTTTATGGAAGAGAAACAGGAAGTAAAGGCTGAGGTATGCCAGATTACACAAGAACTGGACTGTAAATCAGTGGCAGAAGGACTAATGGAATGATGAATCAAAATTTTAAATTTTTGGTTGAAATTGTCATCAGTATGTATGAAGAAGGTCAGGAAAGAGGTGCAACAGTGAGCATCTACAGCCACCTGTAAAACATGTTGGAAGCTTTGTCATGGTTTGGGTCTATATTTTAGCCAGTGGTGTTGGGGATCATTCAGAATTGTTGGAATTATGAACGCAGAAAAGCACAATCAGCTTTTGTTCGACCATACAATACCACCTGGAAAGCAGCTGATTGGCAACAACCAATCAGGATGACCCAAACACACTGGATAAACAATGGAACACTATCAGTCATGGACTGGCCTCCCCAGAGCCCAGACCTCAACATTAATGAAGCAGTGTGGGATCATGTTGAGAGAATAGAACAAAAGGCCGCCAACAGAAGAAGAGCTTGAAGAAGAGTTTCGTGATGTCCTTTAAGAAGCCTGGATAACTATTCCTGAAGATTATTGAAAGAAATGAAAAGAAAGTCTGCATAAGAGAGTTCAGGTTGTGTTTTAGAATAAAGGTGGTCACACCAAATATTGACATTCAAGCTTGTTAGAATTTTAAAGACTTTATTGCACATTTTCCTAACAAATATAAAGAAACGAGGGGTGGATCAAGACTTTTGCACAACACTTTTATAACAAGTAAGACTTACTGATGAAATATCTTGACTAAATCAAGTGACCAGTAGAGTCATTTACATAGACACTATGTAGACAAAAGTAACTCTTAATACGCCTCCTAATGACTGATTTCAGGTGTTTCATTCAGTTCTATTATTACAGGTGTATAAAATCAACCACCTAGCCATGCAATCTGCCTTTACAAACATTTGTGAAAGAGTGGGTTGTTCCAAAGAACTATTTGAATACCAGCGTGGTGCTGTAATAGGATGCCACAGTTGCAACAAATTAAATTTGTGATTTTTTTTTTTCTTCTAAATATTCCACGTTTAAGTGGTGTTTAGGAGCCACAGCAACTGACACCACAAAGCCACAGCCCATGTAAAGTTACAGAGTGGGGTTGCTGAGTGCTGAGGCGCATAGTGTGTACTGTAAAGGTCACCAACACTCTGCTGACTCTGTGACTGCAGAGTTCCAAACCTCCACTGGGGTTAATGTCAGCACAGAAACTGTGCATGGGTTTCCATGGCTGCATGCAAGCCTTATATCACCAAGCACAATGAAAAATGTCACATGGAGGTGAGTAAACCACACAACTACTGAACTCTGGAGCAGCAGAAGCATGTTCTGTTGTCACCCCTGGCATCAATATGGTATTTTCACCTAGAGAACTGCCGCTCAGTAGATATTTTCTCTTTTCTGATCATTTGCTGTAAACCCAAGACATGCTTGTGCAGAAAAATCCCTGCAGATCAGCACTTTCTGAAATAGTCAGACCAGCCTGTCTGGCACCAACTACCATGGCAAGACACTTAAATCACCTTTCTTCTACTGATACTTGGTTTGAACTTCACCAGGTCGTCATGACCATGTGTACATACCTAAATGCACTGAGTTGCTGCTACTTGATTGGCTGATTAGATAATTGCTTTTAAAGAGCAGTTGAACAGGTATACCTAATAAAGTGGCTGGTGAGTATATGTCCCCACAGCATGAGCAATACAAGTGCACACACACAGCTCCAGCCATGTCTTCTGTTCTGGAAGCTAAAAATAATAGCATTTAAATGCTTATAATGTCATTTAAAGCTCTCTTTGCCCTGTAATGTAGCAGCGCCTCTGGACATATAGTCCTCCCAGCTGTCAGGCAGCCAAGCAGTTGAATATAAATGAGAATTACATCAAGGAAAAAAAAAAACAAAACTTCAAATTCAGCAACATTTCAACATTCTAACAAACCAGACTGTGGGAGCAAAGGTCTCTAGATGACTCACATCATCCATAGTGTGCTTTACCGTCTCAACAACAAGCATTTTATACCTGTAGGCTCGAGTGGGTGGCAATTTTCTCAAAGGGCGAGCATCACATACTAAAACTCTTCAAATATTCCCCGTAGAAGATGAGCAGCGCCGGCTGCTCCACAGTTACCCCCCAGCATGACGGATCAGAGAGGGCAAACTGGTGGGATCAAAGCAGAGTGGCAGAAGGCATTAAAATCAGAAGTGGGAAAAAAAGGAAGTGAAAACAGTGCCCTTACAGACTAGAAATCCAAGGACATTGCCTTATATTCATTCTGTCAACATTTTTTCCTACTCTGAGGGGGTAAGAAAGCAATGAGCGTTGTTCGTCCACGTTATTGACGCGTTGGAGACGAGCAACCGCTGACTGCATTCATTTATTAATGAGACTGAACTCTGCCTGAACCCTCTTTCTCTTTCTCTCCATGTGTCTGTTATTCATTTCTCCGTCTTTGCCTCTATCTGTTTTAATTTCTTCTTCTTCCTTTCTTTGCTTTGCTGCTTTCGTAGTTTGTCTCAATTGATGTATGTCCTTTCCTTATTTCTGTAAGTAACATTACGTTCCTGCCCAGCTTGCAGTTATTTCAGTGTCTTTCCTCCACATGTGACATTGTAGTGGGTATCAGTTTACTATATCATGAAAAATACTAGTTCATCTTGAATTTGATGGCAGCATCTCAAAAAAGGTAGGACAGGGCAATAGAAAGCTGGAAAAGTAAGTGGTACTAAAAGAAACAGCTGGAGGAAGATTTTGCAACAAATAAAGTTAATTAGCAACAGGCCAATAATGTGATTGGGTATAAAAAGAGCACCTTAGAGAGGTGGAATCTCTCAGAAGTAAAGATGGGCAGAGGTTCGGCAATCTGCCAGAAACTGCAAATTGTGGAGCAACTTCACAATAATGTTCCGCAATGTAAAATTGCAAAAACTTTGAATATTCCATCACATTTAGTACATAATATTATCAAAAGAATGTGAGAATCTGGAGACATCTCTGTATACAAGGGACACGGTTGAAAACCAATATTGAATGCTGGTGATCTTCAGGCTCTCAAGCAGCACTGCATTACAAACAGGCATGAACAGGAACACTTCTAAAAATCACTGTCTGTAAACACAGTTGATCATCCACAAATGCAGGTTAAAGTTCCATCATGCAAAGAAGAAGCCATATGCGAATGTGATCCATAAATGTTGCTGTCTTCTCTGGGCTCATTTAAAAATGGACTGAGACAAAATGGAAAACTGTTCTGTAGTCAGGTAATTCCAAATTTTATTTTATTTTATTTTTTATTCTTTGGAAATTATGGATACCACATTCTCTGGAGTAAATAGGAGAGGGACCATCCAGCTTGTTATCAGTGCTCAGTTCAAAAAGCCTTCGTCTCTGATGGTATGGGGATGCATTAGTGCCTATGGTACTGATAACTTGCACACCTGGAAAGGTATATACAGGTTTTAGAGCAACGTACGCTCAGCTCCTGATGACGTCTTTTTCACCGAAGGCCTTGCATATTTCAGCAAAACAATGCTAAACAACATATTGCAGCTATTACAACAGCATGACTTGTTAGTAGGAGAGTCCAGCTGCTAGACTGGCCTGCCTGCAATCCAGACCTTTAACCAATTAAAAACATTTGGCACAAGAAACGCAAAATATGACAAATAAGACCCTGTTAAAAGAAGAGGGGATGCTACACAGAGTTAAACATGGCCCTGTCCAAACTTTGAGATGTGTTGCTGCCATTAAATTGAAGATGAGCTAGTATTCCTGAGATAGTAAAATGTCTCACTTTCAACATTTGACTTGTTTTCTATGTTATTTTCTGAAAAATATTGGTTTATGAGATTTGCCAATCATTGCATTGAGTTTTCATTTATATTTTACACAGCATCCAACCATTTTGGAATTGGGGTTGTACAGTGCAGCACTTAGCTGGGAAAAGATGAAAGCTCCAGGAACAAAACAACAAAGTTAACAATTTGCATAAAACATACTTTTACTTTGCGATTTAGCGTCAGGAGACCTGTTTCTTCATGCTTTGCAAAAACTGGTAGAGTACATTTTAAAATAATTCACTGTCAACATTAGTAATTAGTTTATGTGGTGCTATGTCGATTCATTTTGGATTATTTGTTATCTTGTTAGCTCAGTTTATTTTGACGGTATTATCAAGTATTGATTTTTCAGATTGTGTTGGCTGTGTTTGTCCTGTAAGAGGTGATATGTCTGCAGCCGCTATGACATTTTTTTTTTCTGTTAAACTGATAGACGTACTAGCAAAGCATTGATTTTATACTCGGGTTGCACAGTGTAACTCCATTCAGTGTTGATAAAGCAACTTCTAAATTGAATTGAACTCAGACTGAGTTGAAGTGCAGCAGAGAAAAAGTAAGAATTCATGCCTACAATCATCTATTTGTGAGTGTGTGTGGACAGGTGGGGATTGGGTGGTTTGGGGTCGTGCGATTCACATACGCATACCTTCACACACACACACACACACACACACACCACACTCTCTCTCTCTCTTCGCCCCCGCTGCCTGGCCCCTGTTGTTCCCTCGGCACCTTGCCGTGCTGCTCTGCTGCTGCATTGAGTCCCTGGGTGGCCTGTACTGTTCTCTTGTTCTAATGCACCTTTTGTCTTTGTTCTCCTATTCTGGGAATGAAAGAAGGGAGCTATACAGTAAAGAGAGTGATGGATAGGAGGCAGAGAAAGCAAGTGAGTGACAGAGAGAAATATAGATACCGAGAGAGAGAGAGCGAGAAGGGGAGAAAGCCGGGGGTCTCTTTTGTTGTGAGCGCAGTGAAAGCCCAGCAGGGGGAGCTGCCTCAACAATTTGTCAGAGGCGCCACGCTTATTTTCCAAGGCTGCTCGGCTCCTTGCTGCTGTGGCAACAGCAGTCACCTTAAATGCAATAAGTAAGCTCAGACACACAGGCCTTAAACTGACACCTATTTTCCCAGCTTGCCTGTTCCTTTTACCACCATACTCCTCAACCATGCCAGAAACTGGTTTTATAAATGGTTTAAAAGCTCAGCTTACTTTCCCCCATCATATTTCCCATTATATACATTTGATGAAAAAATTATCACCTTCTTCTCTTTGTATTCTTTGAATGACATATGCACTGACTTGTTCATGC
Organism: Etroplus canarensis; assembly: GCA_015106775.1. Taxonomy (NCBI): domain Eukaryota; kingdom Metazoa; phylum Chordata; class Actinopteri; order Cichliformes; family Cichlidae; genus Etroplus; species Etroplus canarensis. Next base: position 23,654 of record VUQH01091267.1, read on the forward strand.
TGTTATTGTAGAATATGTAAATCCTTTTTTATGGGACCATCTTTCCATTAAATGTTAATACAAAGTGAATTATCTATGAATTTATTTCCCCAAAATTTAGCCATATGTGGCTTTTCCTTTTTAAGTTTTGTGTTGTTTAAAGAAAACAAAAGAGATATTTGGGTTATCCCAGTCTCAAAATGGAAAATAGAAGTGTTGCTTCATTAGGTACAAATAGTTGATATAATATTCCCCTGCTAATAGAATTCATGACTTTTACAGCTAAAAATAAAAAAAGTAGCTTCATCTGTTCCCTTGTATTCTCCCCACACTCCACAGTGAGAGGGGCATGTGTCCCCACCTGGAATTGGTGACCTTTCGCTTGTAAAGCAAATGTGTAAGCCACTACACTACAGGGACACTACTATTACAGCCAAATAAGTGAATATAATATAATAAGAAATTATAGAAGAGAAAATAATTGTTTACTATGATCTCCACTCCATCACTGGACAATGATTAGCTGCAAGTAGAGCAGCTGGATTATTTCCAGTGGTGTTTAGTGTCACTACAGGTTTACCATTTATACTTAATAACTCTTTGTTAGTGTGCTTCATTTACATTATCTGACTGTAGTATTTATCTATTCAGATGCTAGTCTAGGTGACAAGCTCGTAGCTTTATTTTATTTGCCTTAACATCTCTTTACAATGCAGTAATAGAGAGAACATGCTGTATTATCCTCTTCATAGATTATCTGATTTGCCTTTATCAGTTTGAAGGACGGGCTGAGGCTCTGTGGTTCTGCTCAGAAAACTCATATTGCCTTGGGTTGATTTAAAAAAAGGTATCAGCAGCAACTCCCAAGATTACATAGCCTGTCAAACATGTCATATAGGACTGGCTTAGCTGAGCCTGCTCCCATCGGGTCATATTCCTCCCACTAAAAAGAACTTGGAAAATACGTATTTTTATTTTAAAAGCAGTACAGACTTTTCAGTGATATGTAAGTTTACAGCCTGTAAAAATGACCAGTGTCTTTATACCACTATCTTAGGTGTTTGATTTGAATGCTTCGCTTCCTCCTTTCAAAAAATGACCTTAAACCAGTTTCTTTGGAAGAAAGTAGCTGTGGTTGCATTCAGCAGTATTTAACTTTGGTGGGGACACACGTCTTATAAAACTAGACAAATAAAGCCGAAACTTCCTATTGTCAGGAAAAATTCATTACTGTATGAAGTCATACATGTAGCAGAACACTGCATCTACCTCCCATACATCTATACTTTATCCTCTGCACAAAGCCACCCATTTACTGACACCTCAACATCATGCATCACACAGGATCAGCAGATCAGTATATTAAAACAACAAAAGTATCTCTGAACAAAGTGGTTATCTACCTGTGAAACCTCAGCCACTGAAAAGACAACAAAACTTCCCTTTTCTAACATTTTCCTCTCGGGGCCGCAGCCAGAGATCAGCAGTGGTTCGACGAGCCCGCATCAAAACTTCCAACACTGGCAATGTATGAATCATAAAAGTGAGCCTACACACTGTGCCAGGACACAAAACAAACCTGGAGAGTGACTCACACCCTTACATTTCATTTGGAACAATTCAATACTGATTAGATAATACTGACAGTGAGCACTTTCAGCAAAACGGCCTTGGAAATGTTTTTAGCTGCCGCGGTGGCCTGGTAGTGGTTGAGGGCAAAGCGGCGAGAGGGAGGGAAGCGCTGATGTGGGTGGCTTCTCAGAGCCTTTGACTGTAGCTGGCTGCTGAATAATGATGGCTCTTGTGTAACCATCACTGAGTGTAGACTAGAGGTTTTTTTTTTTTTTTAATTTATTTATTTTTTTGAAACATGAGGGCCCTGGTGATGTAATGTCTGTGTCTGAGCCGGAGGTCCATATCAAAGAGCTGCCACTAGGAGGAGAGAGCGGGCTTGAACTGTCTAGATGTGATACACACACACACACACACACACACACGCATACGCACCGACACATACACAAACACATAGACATATTCACGATTTATTCACACCATAGCACCCTGTACAACTCAAGGAGAATCACAAATGAAAAAAATAAGCAAAATCACAACAGATATCTTCCCCATAATTGCATCAACATGAATAAAAAGAATTAATAAATGAAGTAAATACTGAATGCAAGAACCCACACCACAGGCCACTCATAAGGCATGCTTCTATAGTAATGTCTTTTCCAGCAACTGTGAACATTAAGGCTGGAAGGAAGTGCCTCATTCACACCATGGACACTTAACACCTGACAGAAACAAACACCAGAGACTTTAACCTGTAGTTAATGACCTCACCTCCTCTCTCTTTTCTGGTTTATCTCTGTCATACAGAGTTCTTCCCATTTCCTTTTTTTTTGTCACATGCAATAATAAACATTGTCTTTGTCTCTTCAAGCTCAATACCTAAGTACAGGTTACTTTGTATGTATAATCTATAGACAATAGTGTACCTTTGGCTGCTCCCATGTATCAGGTCGCCACAGCAGATTAATCCACATTGGTGATTTGGTAGGTTTTACACCAGCCACCCTTCCTGATGCAACCCTTTAAAATGAGAAGGGCTTGTGTCCCCACCTGGAATCAAATCAGGGACCTTCTGCTTGTAAGGCAAATATGTAAATCACTACACTATAGGGACACTATAGACAATATTTTTTCTTATGTGACCTTACTGTTAAAAATTAGCCTACATCTGCACTTAGTTTACAGTATTAATGTTATACGTCCTCACTGTTAAACTTGAGGTGCAGACAACTGCGCAAAAGTTTCAAGCCACCCCTCATTTATATATTGCTTCCAAGGAGCCAGATTTTCTTAAAGTGGACTTGAGCAATAGTTCTCCAGGCTTTCTGAAGGTCTTTAAAGTTTTGTTGGCTGCTTTTTTACTTGTTTTCAGTCCAGTCCTTTTACCTGACTGTTTTTTTGGGTTTTTTTTTTGCCTATTTGTTACAATTTTAAATTGTATCTTTTGGTACTTTGTTAGTAGCGGCCTGTTTTAAAGCCACATCATTTGTTCCCATTTCTTTAGTTGAATCTTGTACAAAAAATACCAGTGATAACACAGTTTGGCAGTCATAAAATAGTATTTTCGCATCAAGAAAGGGATTCCCAAAGTGCTATTAGCTGGAAATCTTGGCATTTCTGGGCATGGTGTGCAGTGTGTCTTTAAAAAAAAAAATCTGAGGAAACTGGACAAGTAAAGGACAAAAGAAGAAGTGGCAGACCTAAAAATCTATCTACAACAGATGAACAATATCTAAAAGTCATGTCCTTAAGAAATAGGAAAGAATGGCAAAAAGACCTGTTACGGGATCTGAGAGATGCATCTGGCCCTTCAGTTGATCCATCTACTGTTCACGGATACCTCATCAGCAGACCCACATGAAATCCCGCAGAATTCCGCAGCTTTTCTGCGGAGGTTGAAGCGGTATGTGTTGCTAGGCAATGCCATTTCCACCTCTCTGCCGCTGGTGTATGTTGCTGTGGTTTTGATCAGTCTGAAAAGGTTGTGCTGAAAACATGCCCTTAAATCCTTATGATGAAATTATAAGTTTTAAATTCAAAATCTTGAGTAAACTGATATTTATTTCAGCCTTTTGTAATGTTGAGATTTTTTTTTAACTTGTTGTTAATGTAAAAAGCAAAAAGCATTCTGCATAATTCCACAGATTTTCCCTTGGATCGCAGCAGAAAACTCTAGAAAATCTTCAAATTCCCTTTGGACATGCTCATCAGAAATAGTTTTAGTGGAAGGGTGGCTGTCAAGAAGTCTTTCTTAGGGAAGGAAAATAGGGAGAAAAGGCTGCGGTATGCAAAATTAAACAGGAACTGGACTGAAACTCAGTGGCAACAGATCTTATGGTGTGAGAAATCCAAATGTACAATTTGGGATCATCTTGACAGAGGACAGAACAAAACACATTGGAACATCCTTCCAATTCTTGAACGTCCTGGGAACTATTCCTGAAGACAGGCTGTGTTGAAGAATAAAGGTGGTCATACCAAACATTGACTTTCAAGCTCATTAGAATTGTACAAACTCTGTTTTTGCCTTGTGTACTATATTTCCATTTATGTTTGCATGTTTCAATAAATCGTTGCACCTATTTCCCATTTTTCTAGCAAAATATAAAGAAACGAATGGTGGCACAAGACTTTTGCTCAGTACTGTTTATACATTTTGAATTGACCCTGACAGATACAAACAGAAATGCCAGTCTGCCTGTAGTACAATCAAACACAACTTTATATAATGGAGACTTTTGCAGAGTGATGTGTACTACATACGGAGATTTATTTTTTAACAAAAGTGTGCTTTATACTTCGGCAAACTTTCTTCTTTCCTTCCTCTACATTTGAGGTCAAAATATTGCAATTTTTATTGCACTTCATTTTTAAAAGTCTCTTGAATATTACTATTAGTTATTTCTAGGGTTTTCTCTCAGAATGGGCAAAGTTATAAAATATAATGTTTGGTGTTTTTTATTTGAGTGATATCGTCTGTCTTCAAATGGTATCTATCGGATGTTTAAAGCAGTGTGCAATCTTTCAACTAGTCTGGACATTATTCTGAGATTTTACTTTCTTAAATTTAGCAAATTGTCATTACCGCTGCTCTAAATGAGATTAATGTAACATTTTACTGTCAGTACTTTTATTGGGATGCTTAGTATGTTTAACTTCTAATAGGTTAGTAACATTATATTTGCTTTTTCTTAATGACTTTTTTCAATTTAAGAATTTACAGTATATGGTTTTCTTACATTTTTTGTTTTGTTTTGTCTCCCACCAGTAATTAATCTGAATTATTTAAAGAATTAACTATTTTATTTGAGTCATTTCAGCTTTTTACAGCTTTACTTTGCTGTGTCTGGGTACGACATGGAATGTCTTATTTTTAAGGTTCAGCCTTCATTTCCATGAAGAAAAATGGCGCATTCAGGTATTGTTATTCTTTCAGTCAAACACCGAAATTATGTTTTATCGCTTACATACAATATGACAGGGTTTGCTTCTGTTGTCAATCACACCGCCAGGGTCCCTGCCACTCTTTCTTCAGATGGTTGGATGTTTGATTTCAGTTTAGCGCAGCAGATATCTCTGCAGTGTTACCCCTCTTGTCTGCAATCAGTTGTCATGCTGCTGCTGCTGGATGCTTGTTAGATTAAAGTTTATGTTGAAGTGTATTGCTCTACAGACTGAGCTACAGGCTGTAAGCCAGAAAGCTTTTAACATTGTGATCATCAGGAAAAATGTGTCAAAAACTGTGTTAATATATGTTGTTATGCCATCTTTTCAAAATGAAAAACTGAAGCAATATAAGATGTAAAATCACCTCCTGTGAGCTTCTTTTGCCTGGTGAGTGACAAGGTTATTTACAAGGTTCAGAGTCGATGTGGTGTCTTTGTGTTGGAGCTGCCCTGGGTAGCAGAGGCCGACAGATGGATATGTGATCAACTCAACATGAGTGATTTTACCTCTTCATCACACACGGAGACTGTGCCTGTGCCGGCTGATGAATCACTTCATAGATGTGACAAATATATCGGCCTCATACCTCGGAGGAGAAATAATGGTCAGAAAAATGAGCTGCTGTGTTGCGTGGTGTTCATGACACAGACCAGCCAAAGCTGGCTCTTTTTTGTAATATTTTGTCTCTTTGGCTGCAAAGTTGATGTTCAAGTACAACTCAAAAACAGACATTAATATAGCACAAACAGGGCAGTATTAAGTGGAAAAATAGTAGATAAAGTAAATTTTCTTCTTTTATTCAAACACTTAGTTTCACCAAGTTTGTTTCTGTGGATCATAAATTTGGCTCTCCATAATTAGTTTGCTATTGTGTCTTAAATTGTAATGTAATGTAAATGTTAGAATAGCATGACATCAGCTGCTTAATGAAAAATAACAGGTTAATATAAGTTCAGGCCTTTCGTGGTTTTCTTTGATGCTCTGGCTTTTAGGCCCTAAAAATTCAAAAAAAAGTCCACAATAATAGCTTTCAAACCTTCATGGGTGGTAATGTTAAATGAAGGTCAGGCATACAAATTTTACTAAGGTTTGAAATGTAAACACTTTGAGGTTTTTACAGCGTAGAGAATGTGGCTAAATTAGTGTGATTAAGAAGCTTTGCTGATCTGGTGGATGGTTAGAAAAATCAGTAGTATTGATTTAGTTAGAATATATTTTTTGGAGATAAAGCTTGGATTTTTAAGTTTATTTCACTTGTAAATGTAAATGGAATTTGTTAATAGAGCTATGTAAGTAAGTACGAAATATGGACAAAGGTAAGGGGCCACTTACACATTACACCTGCAGGAGTTTTTATAATACCCCATTCTAAATCCATAGGCATTAATATGTAGTTGGTCCCCTCCTTTTCAGCTATAACGGCTTCCACTCTTCTGGGAAGACTTTCTACAAGATTTTGGAGTATATCTGTGGAAATTTTTGCCCATTCTTTCAGAAGAGTATTTGTTAAGTCAGACAGTAATGCTGGACAAGAGGACCTGGTTCACAGGTGTTGGATGGGGTTGAGGTCAGAGCTTTGTGCAAGCCAGTCAAGTTCTTGCACCCCAAACTCATCCAACCATGCCTTTATGGGCGTTGTTTTGTGCACTGGGGCACAGTTATGCTGGAACACGAAAGGACTTCTCCCAAACTATTCCCACACATTTGGAAGCATAGAATTGTCCAACATGTCTTGGTAAGCTGAAGCATTAAGACTTCCTCTCACTGGAACTAAGAGGCTCAGACCAACCCCACAAAAAACAACCCCACAGCATTATCCCTCCTCCAACAAACTTTTTGGCTGGCTAAATTCAGTGCTAACATTCTCCTGGCATTTGCCAAACCAGACTCATCCATCAGATTGTCAGACAGAGAAGTGTGATTCATCACCTCACAGAACACTTTTCTACTACTTCAGATTCCTGTGATGGTATGTCCATCCAATGTTTGGCATTTTGCTTGGTGATGTAAGGCTTGCATGCAGCTGCTCAACCATCCTATGAAGCACCCAGTGCTCAATTTTTGTACCAATGGTAATGCCAGAGGAGGTTTGGAACTCTGCAGTTTTTTAATCAGGAGAACATTTGTGAATTTTTTGCGCTATGCACCTCAGTACTCAGTGACCCCACTCTGTAACTTTACGTAGTCTGCCACTTTGTGGCTGAGTTGCTATGGTTCCTAAACACTTCCACTTTGCAATAATGCAACTTATTATAGTTAATATCGAATTTTTAGGAGGAAAGAAGTTTCACAAACTGACTTGTTGTGTCAGTAGAATCCTATTACAGTACCATACCCAAATTCAGTGAGCTCTTTAGAACAACCCATTCTTTTACAAATGTTTGTAAAGGCAGACTACATGGCTAGGTGCTTGATTTTATACACCTGTGGCAATGGGACTGAATGAAACACCTGCATTCAATGATTAAGCAATTTCCTCCCCTGGGATTAATATAGTATTCTGATTCTGATTAAGCGGCCCAATACTTTTGTCCATAAAATGTAAGCAGCTAAGTGAATTTTATTTATTTAACAGACTGAAAACCAGTGTGCTTCAAAATAAAAAGAAAGAGAGAGATAAATAAGACAGTTGCAAAGTATCTGTGCATGTAGATGATTTTGTGCAGAAAAGCAAAGTACAAAGAAGTACAGAGACAAGACACATTACTGTATGTGGTGGGCTTCTGTACAAAAGGTGAATTTGCCTTTATTTTGTGCATTCCTCTTAATTATTTTGCTGATCCTTTTAGTTTAATTGTTATAATAGAAGAGGCCGACCCCACAGCCTGCAAAATGCACTCAAAAGCAGCAATGAAAACAATTTAAATCCATCAATGTGAAACCTCTTTGAACACATTTTTTTTTTGTTCCAGCAGCATTAGGATAGGACCTGCTCCATTAATGATGTCACCATATTTTATAACAGTGTTGTTACAGCAGCAGTTACTTCCTTTAGCAGTGTACAATACATCCTGGAGGGGGACTTCGTAATATATCTTCCTGCTGGGCCTTTAGTCTGAATTACAGCAGGAAAAACAAAAGGTTAATCACATTGGGAGACTCCACTTTCCCTCTGACCACCCAGCTTCTCTCCGTCTCTCCCTCAGTGTTTCAATTCAAGCTGCTTTATTGGCATAAATGTTGGATGAACAGGGTAAAAAAAGCTCCTTCCAAAGCATCCTAAAAAGCAATACATACGTCTTTCTATCCTTTTTCTGCTTATACGCTTGCCTTTATTTTTTCCTCTTAGTTCCTGTCCCCCTGAATTTACATCTATCATGGCAATGTGCATTGCATTCACCGTATATTGAATCAAAATGTAAATGTATTATAAACCAGGCAGCTGGAAATGTGTTTGCTCTTCAGAAAATCACGTATCAGAGTGTCCTCTTGTTGATGACCACAATCCTCTCATCCCCATTCTCCTTTCTTCATTTTCTTGCGTGCTTAAATGCCAGTGGGCGCATTACATTGAGATTCAAGAGGTTATCTCACAGTGGTGGTGGGGATTGCAACAGCCTAACGGATCGCCACAGGTTGAAGCTTTTTTTTTTCTCAAGTGCCATGTATGGCTGAGCTTTAATGAGCAAAACTCCTTTTCTCTGGCCGTCTGAAAAACAACACCTAGCCACCCAGGGAAATAGATTCAGAAGATGCCTTTTGTAAAGCTTTTAAATGTGTGTATGTGTGTCTTTCACAGGGTGGTGGGCCCGGCTGTGACCTTCAAAGTGAGTCCCAATGCTCAGAACGTCAGCACCGCAGATGTGGCCAACGTGGCTGGTAGGTTCTCCTTGGCTGACTAATATTGTCTTTATACTGACAGAGAAAAAGACAACCCATTATCATTGGCTTGCTGCTGCACCTGAGGCCCCAGATGAACATTTTTCAAGACTTATGACTCCTCCAAGAATGTGGCCCCCCTCCACTTCTGCTCAGTATTCTGCCATATCCACACAGCCATTTTGTGGCAAGTTAATCTATTCCTTTGTGTTCAGTTTGGCTAAATATTTGGTACTGGCCCATTTTGAAAGAAAGCCAGCTGGGTTTTCTGTTTTGTTACAAATCTTCAAGCAGCCATGTTTGCCTCCATCATGGAAATCCATCGGAGTTGGATATGTGCCTAAGAAACAGGCTAGAAAAAACAGAGACACCAGATATTTTGTTGTGTTTGGGGAATGAGCTACTTCATTAATGCCACATGCAGATATGAAAAGAAAAGAAATCTAATAAATTTTCTCACAGTGAAGATTCAGTTTTTGGAAAATATGAAACCAACCAACCAGTAAGATTAACATAGCTATGCTAAGAGTTTTTGTAATAAAGTATCAAATGGAAACCATTATTATAATTTTCAATATTTTAAGTTCCAGTTAAAACTTTACTTTTCTGGTTCACTCTCACTGTCCTCTGCCATAGTCTGCCTGGCTGCATCATGTAGCTGTTTTGAAAAAAAAAATCTCTAAATGCTGACATTATATTAAGTTTAATGCCACTTCACTATGGGAACCAAGGCTAGTCTGCTGACTTATGCAGGATTTCTAGCTTTGGTGTCTGTTTGCTTATGTCTTTGGCTAAGTTGAGAGCTGAAATGTGGGATTTTATCCTACACAGTCTATATGGAAACTTCTGTGTGGTCCTCTTATAAACCATCAGCGCATATCCCAAAAGTGATGATGCTAGACTGACTGTCAATTGGTTTAAAGGTTGGCTTGAATAAGAAATTGAGGGTTTGTCACGTAGTCCACCACAGATTAAGAGATGTGAAAAATGTTGAAGATCAAATGGCATGCATGAGAAGTACAGACAGCTGCTGCAGTGGACACTTTCAGTTGTTTTTAACACTTAATTTCACTTTGTATATTATGACTTCTGTATCTTCTTGGAATGAGGCTGAGGTAAAGGACCGACAACATACACTATGTGGACAAAAGTATTGGGCCAGCTACACATTACACCCACAGGAACTTTTATGACATTGCATTCTAAATCCGTAGGCATTGATGTGGAGTTGATTTGCTGTTTGCAGCTTTAACAGCTTCCACGCCTTTCTACAAGATTTTGGAGTGTGTCTGTGGGACTTTTCTACTCATTCATCCAGAAGACCATTTGTGAGCTCAGACACTGATGTCGGATGAGACGATCTGGCTCTCAGTCTCTGTTCTAGATCATTGCAAAGGGGTTGCATGGGGTTGAGGTCAGGTTTTTTTGTTTTTAAAGGCAGACTGCATATTTAGGTTCTATATTTTATACACCTGTGGCAATGGGACTGACTGAAACACCTGAATTCAATGATTAAGAGTGTATTACACAATATATAGCACAGTTCCAGGCGGTTATATTCGCACAAATACTTTTTTCAGGAAACACATTTCATTAAAAGGATTAAAACTGCAATAGGAGACCCTAATTGTGCCACTACTTGCTTCTGCTACCATTACCATCTGCTGCCTTAGTAACTTTCTCGCTCACATTAGCTGTCCCTTAACATGTTCTCACATCTGACTGAATGCAAGTAAGTTGGAGCAATAATGCACAAATCACCACCTCTAAAATTTGATGCAGTTATAATCATCGATCACCTTTGCTATGCGCAGCCCTTATTGGGAGAATTTTTAACTTCATTTAACCTTAGTTAAACCATGAAATAAAATGAACATATGCAGTAAAAACACTGGTATAATCACTATCTAATCTAAATCTACTGAATCTTCATAAGCAGGCAAAATAATAGCGATTAACATTTTGTGATACAATCCAACGCAGCTGCAACATTTCCTAATGTATTAATGATGCTAGAGGAAACCTTACCAGCTAGTTTTGGTGTCTAAACCAAAGTAAGTGATTTTTTTTTAATCTGAATCTAACCAGTGGCAAGTTGTTGAATTAAAAAAAATAAATAATTAAGGGCTCTTCCAACAGGAGACACAACACCCAGTTCCCTGTCTGGGTTTGAAGTAGTTCCACCCCCTACCCCCACCTAGTCCAAATTGTAGGTTTTTTCTGCTGCTACCTCACATGAAACATTATATTTGTGTATCCACCACAAAATCTCTGAATCATTTTTGTGTCAGTGATGCCTGCATATAATTTGAACGCATTATAAGCCATTGCTACATGTGGAGTTAAGAGGTCATAGTTATTTCACTTTTTGGCTTTTTTGTAAAAGTGGGGCTGGTTTGCTGGATTTCACTGAGGGCGTGAATATGCAAGTTGGATGTGCAAGAGTCTGACTGGGGTTTAATTTTTGTGCAAGGGAATCCTCAACCTAACTTGGTACTTTGTCTACAAAAACGAAGAAACAAATGTTAATAAGTGCAAAAATCCTCATTGGCCTGTTCCTCTGGTGATCATGTTGAAGCTAAAACCAGCAGAAATAATACTGGAAAAGTTTTCACAGCTGGGATGGAAAAAGGATTTAAAATCAGAGCAGCGATGTGATTGCAGACTCGCTCCATGTCAGAAGTAATTTCTTGTCTGCCACATTTTTATTTCTAAAGAACATGAAGGAAGTTCCCCCTGGTTTTGTTTCCGGATCCTCTGAGTCAAAACGACTCAGTTCAGGCTGTTTTCTGTCACATGGAAAGGAACTCTCTATCACAGTGCAATCCAGGAGTAAAGACACTGTGAAGGTGTGTGGGAGTGTGTGTGCTCACCAGGCTACAGTGTGTGACTCATGGTAATGAGGCGAGGGTGTTGATGAAGTGGGGAATAAAGAAAGGAGGAATGTTTGCCATTAGCTAAGCTGTCAGTCCAGAGAGAGAAGACATTCCTGATATTCCCGGGGTGTAGTTTACACACACACACACACACACACACGCACACACACACACACACACAGATCACCTGCACTAGGAAATTGGGCCTGTCAAAGTAACTTACATGAGTAGCTCACTGTTTTTTTTTCTTTTTTGTTTACCCTGCTTGATAATTGCAAACCCACCTCCTTGCACGTACTCATGCACTTGCTTTTCTTTTCACCCCAACCACCACCCACCCCAGCCATACACACATGTGTGCAAACACTGATGATTATGCAATGGCTTTTCTCCTGTTTTTAAGTGCTATTGTTGGCGTTTTCATTTCCCGCCCGCCGCGCCCGCTGGCTCCGCAGGGTCACGGATGAGACTCGATTGTTATTAATGCAAACATTTGACAGAACGTGTTTGAAATGAAATATGGCGTCCTCTCAGCTAAAGTGCAATAGTGTGGGCGGGCCATCTTTAAAGTGTCGTTTGTCATATTCAACTAGAATATCAATCCATCCCTAAGCGTACGTTATCCCCCCTAGCCGGGGCTTATAGTGCTTTTCTGAAACATTAAGCTTTACACGGCCATTGTAATGATGTCATTTTATCATCATTTATAGTCACACAGCAGTGAAGGGAAGAGAGGAGACCTCCATCTCTTCTGTCACAAACTCTTGTGTTTGGGTTGAATGCTTTTGACAGTTGTGTTTAAAATGATTCTGTTTTATTTGATATAATCTCTGTGAGGACATCGGTAAGTCCTCATTTTGTGCCAGAGAAATGTTTGAACAAAGAAGCACGGTGATGGAAGAATTCACATGTAGTGTGCAAGTGTTGTTCCTGTTGTATTTTAAATATCTAGAAATGAATCACGCAAAAACTGAAATAACTGAGACGGGGAAAGGTGATTTAAAGATTGAATCAAATTTGAGAATTTGTCAATTAAAATGTGAAAATATTAAGTAGAAAATCCAACACATTTAGTCAAGCCTGATAAGGAAATTGCAGTAGCATCATTAGACTTCTGAGATCTAAAAATTTAAATTCACATTTTATTAAATTAAATAAATGAATGACTGTACATTATTAAATTAAAAAGTTCCCCAGGCTTTTTTATTAGGACTTTAAAGAGAAATAAAAAAGCAGTTTTTTCTATTTAGGGATGCAGTTGTCCTCCTCATTTCCTACTCATTATTAAAATCACTTATGGTGAGTCAGGTGAGCAGATTCTGAAAAGCTTTACTGTAAGTTCTATTATTAATTTTCGTAAGACAATAAAATAAACACTTTAAGAAACATATGATAAGATACAATACATTTATTTATATAGGCTCATGTGTATTAAGGTATTAAGGTCTATTATGAGGTTGCAGGAATGACTTACACAAAAATTATGGCATTTTTTATGACCCAGTTTTCCGTTTGAGCAGCATTGTAGTATTATTACTGAATGAATAATAAAATAATACTAATAAGGGCAGCACAGTGGTGCAGTGCTTAGCATTGTCACCTCACAGCAAGAAAGTCTTGGATTTGAGTTCACCGGCCAGCTGGGGGCGCTTGCATGTTCTCCCTGTGCCTGTATGGATTCTCTCAGGGTACTCTGACCTTCTCCTTTAGTCCAGTTATCATTAGGTTAAGTGATGATTCTAAATTGGCTGCAGGTTTGAATGGGAGTGAGAATGGTTATCTGCCTTGTGATAGACTAGTGACCTGGCCAGGGTGGACTGTACCTTGCCTCTTGCCGTATGACTGCTGGGATAGGCTCCAGCTTCTGGCGTAAGAAAACGGAATGATGGATTTTACTGATGCATTAACACAAAAGTGGTCTCTATAAATACATTCAACTTATAAATCTGATGACAAATTATAGTTTTTGGTTTGAGTGCTTTTGACCAATCACATTTAAGCAGCCCTTTGCTTCGAACAGGTAGAGAATCTATACAGAGATCAGTTAAGGGATGGCATTTGCTAAAATGCATCAGATAACCACAGATTATCAAAAGAAAGCCCCCAGAAAGTGTTCGTTACCCACAGAGGCTTAATCATCAGACTGTGCTACGTGTTTAAAAGATTTGAAAAGAAGCGTTTAAAAGAAACTAACAAATCACACTTTAATCAGAATCAGAATACTTCATTAATCCCGGGGGGGGGGGATTGTATAAAAATATATTTTTAGCCTCCCAAAAAGGGACTGTGTAGAATTAAAATTCATACACCAATGGCCTGGTTAGCGCCGGTGCATGGCAGCTCTGCCGCCATCGATGTATGAATGTGTGTGTGAATGGGTGAGTGAGTGTGACTGTAAAGCGCTTTGGGCCTTAAAAATAAGATAGATAAAGCGCTATATAAGTAGACACCATTTAAAAGTGAAGCATTGAATTTAAATATTAATGTGTTCTAGGGTTAGTGTCACCCAACACTAATGTCAGGTTAAAACCACTCGACGTTAATGTTCTAAGATTAAGTAGAGGTTTGGAGTAAATGTAGTTACACAACTGTGTACGCAACTTAAATTTGGCTATTGTGTCAAATCTCTTGGATCTAGTTTTCTTACATTGGATTCATTCTGACCTCACCCTCTGGGTGCCAAAAGGCCCGATTAGAGCATCCAGATTTGGTGTTGCATTTTAAGAAGCCACGTTACCTCTTCTGTCACGTGCGTCCATCCATTGTGAAAGACTCCGGGGCCACCAAAGGCCATTGTCAAGCGTGGGGGTGGATGTCAAGATGGTGGGCAGTGAGGTGGTGACCCACATTGTCCGGCCGACAGTAGGCGGGGGACCCAGAGGCTACTTCCAGTGGTGCATCACGGTCGTGAGAACAGGACCTCGTGAATAGGCTGGGGGTCAGGGTCAGGACAGCGGGCAGCTCAATTAGCACTTAAAGCAGAAGGAGAGCAGCTGAGATAGCCTGATCCCTGCACCGTCTGTTCAGTTGACTTTTTTTCATCCTGCCAGCAGTTGTTTTTGCATACATGCTAATCATGCCTGTTGGTGTGAAGATAGTTACTCACACATGCCCAAAAGCTGTGCACTCCACAGGATTATGCACTATCAGGACAGCTTCTGTTGATAGTGGTCAGGTTTAGCCTCGTCTGCCTTTCCTCCCATCACAGCTTCCAAATTAAGTGAACCCTGCTTTGTTAGCAGCAGACAATGGGTGGCACTCAGTGTTTTGCCTTTACCGTTGAAGTATGGTTTGTGTGTTGACATGTAAATAATTTCCTGAAAGCGAGGTCACTATAAGTTAAATAAGTTAAAAATGTATTGTGCCCCTGGAAAGGTGACACCATTGATTGCTTAGTTTACATGTTACTTGAAGGAATTTCTATTTCAAAAGTGGCAGAAAATACTCATCATCAGGTGAATTTAAAAATAACAGTTCGTTCTTGTAAAGCATATATTTTCCCAGAATATTGTTGCATATGCATTTAAAAATATGAACATTGCTTAACGTTTTGTGGACTGCTTGTTTTCAGTCCCTTGTACTGTGACTCGGTTAGTTTTCGGAACTGAAAACTACAGTTTCAGTTGAAAACTGTGATTGTTGACAACATTGAGTCTGAGGAGGATGAAGCAACTCCCGTACCCTAAAGAACAGCTTTATTATTTAACCAACACCTTTTAGCCTGTGGCCATCATTATGGTCATCATAAAACATATTACAGACAACAGTTTAAATAGCATTTGTATAGAGTTAAAAAAAATACAAAATAACCAATCATACACATCCAATGAAGCACCAGCAAGAATGGCCTGGGCACTTGGTTATGTGGTTTAAAGCCAATCATGGTCCCTGGAAATGAGGAGTTATTTGGCACGTAAACAATATTGGAATAAGGGGTAGTGTTCAGGTTTTTCCCATATAGTCCCCATTTCTAAGCTTTAAACCACATGACCATGTGCCCAGCCTTTTCTTTCTGGTGTCTCACTGGTGGATTTGTATTTTTTAAATATTTTGTTTGTTTTTTACTGCCTAATTACCAAAGCGGATTCAACCGCTGTGGCGACCCCTTGGTGGAGAATACAAGAGAGCAGCTGAAAGGTACATTCATGCTACACAAAATTTAGTTAAACTGTTGTCTATAATATGTTCTATGATGACCCAAAGGCCAAAATGCATCAGTTAAATAAAAAAAAGGTGAAATACTGCAGCACTTCACTGCTTTTGGATACTGCCATCTGTCCAACACCGCTAGTCTACTTTCCACTGCCATTTTACAACTTCCCATTTCAGGGCCAGTTAGTGAAGGGTGGAGTCATAATATCTTTCACCAAACAGGTAATGCAGTTGTTCATTAATAAGAATGATTCCTATTAACAGACTAGTATTTCTGGTATTTCTAGTACCGACTAGCAAGGGCAGCTAGTAACGCACATCCCTTCAGTTTACTGCAATATTTTTCATGATTTGGAAACGTAAATACCAGCATGACTTACTTTTCTGCTCCTTCTGCTTCTGTTAGGCCTGTATTTATTTACATTTAAATCTTATTTTATATTTTTGAAGTTAACGGTTTATATATTTTTTTATTCTTAATTAAACATTTGCCCAGAAGTTCTGAGTAAAAGAAGAAAAATAATCACACATGAATGAGTATTATTTACTTTTGTGAGTATGTCATTTGAAATGTAAAAAAGAAATCGTCTTTTCCATCTCATCATTATATAAACTATTACTCCACTGAATTTACAGAAAGTGTACTATGTCATGATATTTATCATTATGGTGAAAAGAGATGACTTGTATCGTGATATGAGATTTTGAAACAAGCTATTATGATAAAAGATAGATGGACAAGGAAAATAATTATTCAAGTTATGACTTAAATTTTGATGAACTCGTTTAAGACAAGATATCTAAACTACGAAGGTTTTGGTAGTTGATGATAATGCAGGAGGTTGGCATACTGCTGCACACGATGATGTAGAAAAAGTCAGGTAGATGCAAACACATTTTTTAACTCTTTCATATCAAGCTTTAATCACATTTGCATCTTGCACAAACTGTTTCTATATAAAGTTCTTGACTTATGTTGAAGTAGTCATTATCATTATGAGAAGTAGAAACAGTGCAGCAAATACTGTACTTACGGCAATGCTTTTGCCACGCATTGCCATGATAATAAAGTGGCTCTTCGGTAAGAAGTGAAAATTGTTCAGTGGTCACATTTTGCAGGAAAGGAAGGAATGTCAGATTTATTTCCGACTGTCACAGAGCTTCAGAACAGATTGTGGTGGTGGGGTGGAAGAAGGTTTTATGTTACTTTCACAAAGGCATCGTTTGCATCTGAGCTTTTCTTTCCTTCTCTTGACTTTTTGTCTCCTGGTTTTCTTCCGTCTGAGTGGATTAGCATAGATCTCGTATGCTGACAGGACTGACCTTCACTGCAGCTAAACACTTGTCAAAATGCCAAATGTAATTACTGAGCTCTTTAGGTCAAAGTAATGTGTTTCATCTACCTCACTTTGCCTTGTTATTGATGTGCAGCCCCTCAGACCTCAGACTGCAGTTGAGTACCCCCTCTTCCCTCTTGGTAGCACCAGCTCTATGTATGTGTTTGTGTGTCATAACAACGTGAGGAAATGTATCTGTAATTATGCCTAAGTAATGTGGTCAAATTGTGCGTTGCTACACCGCTAGATGTCTTTCTGTGACTTTGTCAGCCTATACGCTCCAAGATCCTGTGATTATGGACAATTTAAAGTTATCTCTTAGAGCTGCAGAGTGCTTCTCCAACACTGCCTTTCAAAGGTCGTCATCATCATCACCATCACCATTACCATTCCTCTGCAAATTGCAGGCCTGGAAATTGTCAACTCTGTTACGTCTTGACATTAGCAGTCTCTCAAGGAAGACTACTTGTCTTGTATTTAGATTGACTGTTAACTATGAAAACACATTGCTACAATCCTTTTTGAATGCTAACCTTCTTATGTAGATGTTGACTAAATCAATAACTTGCAGTTTGCCTGACTGTAATACTGTGTAAAGTTGTTGTGTTCTCACTGCTCAGATATCATTTTGCTTCTTTCTGAGGTAATGCACAGTTGCAGAGAGGAAATTTTACAGTCAAAATTGACAGCCTTTCTGCACGCATTGTCATTATTAACACTAGTGACTGATTTTATGTCATCGCCGTCACTGTGTGGAACTCCTTTAATTGTTCCCATTGATTGCCAGAGTGATTGCATTGGAAACAGCTCTGGCATTGGGATTTGTCCAGCGGTCTCTCTGTGCCCTGCAGGAGCAGGAAAATCTATTTCAGTTAACTTCATCGCAGTTCACCTGCTAATCAGTTTTCATCGCAAGCCGAAGGCTAATCGATTGTAGAAATTTCTCTCACCTGTTGACTAAGAAGAAAAAAAAAATACCAAAAAGGAAAAGGATGAGGTGTGTGCTGGTGTTGGGTGATGCAGTTTTCTGTGATACCACACCATGCTTTTTGCCTCTTCTCCTGTCGTCAAAGCAGAGCTGGAGGCATTCTGTGAAATTGCAAGATGCCTCATCTGAGCTTTAAAAAGCTTGCACGCTCCCCTGCTGCTCTAGAGTCACCTGTGGTTATTTTGATTCGACTTCAGAGAGAGCGGAGAGCTGTACACTGTCCTCTGGAGCTTTGCAATCATCTGTGAGTCCTGCCGTCGAGCAAAAAGGAGGAGGGGGGACACAGGTGTTTTGCCGAGCTCTAGTTTGCACAGTGGTGCAACGTGATCCCTGAGCCAACCATGCAGCCACCCTGCCAGCTACTCAGCCAAGCAGCCGGCCTGATTTCCCCAGTGCTGGCACTGGCCTGCTGGCACCACCAACCCTTCTCTCCCACTCCTGCAGCTGGCAGGATCTCTGTGAGTTGGCCTCAGCTCCTGACGTTGACTGCAGGGCTGGCAGACCTCTCCCAGATGGCCACCTTGTAGTGAAGCTGGCTTCGCGCTTGCATCACTTTTACATCATCCCTTCAGCTACAGAGCTGTGGTGGAAGGAGAGGGCTTCTGCTGGCTGTGCTGAGGTATTTTTTTACGTGATATGTGGGAGTGTTAAACTCTACTGCAGCTCTCACACTTCCTAACGCTAATTTGTTATTTGTGCTGTTTTTGTCCCTGCTTCTCAGGAAACCAGTGACAGGTCTGAGTCCGGAAACAGATGCAGATATAGAGGCCACCTACACATGAAACGTACACGTAGAACCAACACTGTTTTTTTATTTAAAGGTGAAAAGGCCCATAATAGCCCTTATCTTTTACGCTCAAAATGACAGGATGGTGTCAAGGTCTTCTTGGGTTCATATTTTATTTATCATCTAATTTAAATCCCACTGCACATCCTATAATTTATATCCTAGTAACTTTGTAATCCCAGCTGAGCGGAAGAACAAGCCTGAACCTCCCAAAAAACTTGTTAGCACTAAGATTTAATAATTTAGTATACATTTTTTAAACTGCAATGGATGAGAGTAAAATCTCACAGAATTTTCTTAATATCCTCAGATTTAATGACCATGTCTCTCTGATGACTGCTCCTAATTATCACTTCATTCTGCCCATTTTTTTTTTATCTCAGTTTAAAGCTTCCTTAATGCCACTAAGTATAGTATATGGTACCTGTAATTTTACTAAATTACACTTATTGAAATGTTAAAATATACATTTTAATGGTATAAGAGAACGTGAAGAACTGGGGAGCACTTTTTTGTTGTAAATTCGTATTTCTCTGTTTTTACTGTTTTAAGCTGCTATGCTTAAAATAATAGGTGAGGTATTCTTACCATTGATTCAAATTCTGTGAAAAATTAAATATTGAAAATATTTGATTTGCATCAGTCTACATCAGTGCAAGATAAACATACAGGGTATACTATTTCTGTTATTGTCCTGCGGATATGTTTCTATGCATGCATCAGTGCACACTCCCATTATTTGTCTAAATTTTCTTTCAATTTTGTTTGTTCTGTAATTCCTTGGTCTTTCTTTGTAAAGATTTAAGTTGCTGCCAACACTGGTTGAGTGACCAACCAGTTTCTCTTAAAAAATGTAATTGCAATATGTGATTATTTGGAAACTGAGAGGTCATGCAAGAATATGATCTTATTCTTATAGAATCTTATTGTAAACATAAAGAGTTTAATTACAAAAGAATGCAACTAATTTAATTAAAAGGACATATTTTCGAATATACTATAAAATAACACATTAAATTTAGCTGTTAAGATGGAGAAAATGGCCTTTGTCAACCACAGATAGACAGATATAGGCCACAGATTCTATTCATGCCACAGGAATTGTCACAAATTCACAAATTAACTACTTCTGGGATCCTATATTGGTTGGATGGATGGATGGATGGATGGATGTTAACAATATTCAATATTTCTCAAACCTGTCTAAATTTTGGCTTATTTTCCCAAGGCAGAACTGGCTCCAAACTGGCACTGCAGTGGTAGAAAAAATATGGATCAAATTTGTATGTCAGCCTTAACCAAAGCAGAATGCTCACCATTAATCTCTGCAAATCTTCTAGTTACAGCAGGGGATGGATGGGATCTCCATTTTTTCCACAAGGCTGCATTTGACCTATTTACCTTGATGTCTCTAACCTATACATTCTAAATTTCTTTGGCAGTAAACACTCTTCTGTCAGCAGGAGGCTAGTCATTTTCTTTGCACTCTCACTGCAACTCAGAATTTAGGACCTTTCTATCCTCTCCTGCGATTATTACAGACTCCTAACTGAAGCTCTCTCTCTCTTAGTCACTCTCTCTCACTCACTCTCTCTCTCTCTCACTCGGTCTCTCTTTCTCTCAGCGGCCCAAGGAGGCCGCCTGGACCAAGCAACTCATTTTTAGCCGTCTTCAAGATGCCTGATGAGATGTAGAGGCAGACAGCTGGATTGATTGGCCCCTCTTGAGTGCACAGACCTTGATTACAACTGCACTCAAGTGCCCCCCACTCCCCTCAGTTTCTATCTCTTAGTCTCGTTCTTTTTGGTCTGCTTCTCTTCTCTCTCTCTTTTTTCCCATAATTTCTTTCACCTACAAAGGGAGAGGGGGAATAAGGAGAAACTGGTCGCTGAGTAGAGAATAAAAAAGAGCAGAATTACTAACAAAGATTTGGCTTTGCAGGGTTCTGCCTGCACTGAAAGTAGCTCAGGGTAAAGATGGAACTGCTTATTAAGGACTGGTTAGAGATGAACTTGGAATCACAATCAGCACTTTGATGTGAGAGAATTGTATCAATATTTTAAGAGCTAAGTTGGGGAAGACCTTATACTTAACAAAAGCTGTCACAGGCTGAATTTAATGTGAATTTGGGCTTACACATCCTGTTACAGCTATAAATTAAAATAATTTTGCATCTGAACACCATCCTGATGCTATATTATGTGTAGAGAAATATTCCTGACACCAGTAAATTGTTGGGAGAAAGTAATTAGGGTAAAATAACCACCCAAATACTAATCGTAGATTTCTGCTGCATTTGAATACAGTAGATGTTGACTGGATTTTTCATGGTGCTCATACATTCCAATATTACTTTTGAATAATTTAAAGCCATGATGACCTTTGTGCACCATCCTTCACATGAACTGTGACTGGCACATGGTAAGTCTAACCAAACCCATCCTTTGCACTTTCTGTTTGAAGTTGAGTATGCTTGCCTCCTTCATTTTTATCTGTTCTTATTTTGTAATAAACTTTTTTGATAGTCAGCCAAGTTAGCTCTATGTTGCTCCCTTTGACCTAGTGTTTCAAATATTGGTCACTTGTCCGGCATGGTAGATGTTATACCCAGTAGAGATATTTTCTTTCCTCTAAGATTTTATAGACTGAATTCATTTTGTGTGGAGTTGCATATTAGTGAGTTTTGCAGTTGAGGGGCTCCAGGTGTGTCTCCCCTTTGGCCAGTTTGGTGTGAATATTGTTCCCGAGTGCAATCTTTTTTCTTTTTTAGGAAGTGCACCAGTTTAATTTAGTTATCAATCATTTCATGGGTTCGCTCATTTGTTAGTTTGTCTTTTTGTATTTTGGTGATAGTAGTTTGATAGTACTTAGTGATACCTCCTGACCGTTAAAGGATGCCACTGTCTTGTTACTGCCTGTTCATACAGTTGATTAGCAGTCTAGACGGCAATAGCTTAGTGTGTCGGAGGACTCATTTGGGAGCTGGAGGGTTGCTGAGGACCGCTGGCTCAAGACCCTCCCGGACCTCGACCCGGTGGCCATCCAAGACCTGCCAGCTCAAGACCTTGCCCTGGACCCATATGTGGAGGTGGACCAGGCCAAGAAAGATGTCACCTCCTGAGCATTGCCGAGGTGCCCTTGAGCAAGGCACCGAATCCTCACATTGCTCCCTGGCACCTGAAATGGCAGCCTTGCTCGCTGACCTCCCTCACTGCATGCTGCATGAATAGTGTGTGTGTACATAGTGTGTACATTCAATCTGCAAGGAGTGTCAGCGATTTGAATTTCCCCAGCTGGGGATTAATAAAGTTGTTTGTTTGTTTAGCCTGCCATAGTAGTATGCAGTGTGTAGTGGGTATGTGGGTATATGTATGTATGTATGTGTATGTGTTTGTGAAATAATTTTGAAAAAGACAATAAATATATTGGCAAAAAAAAAAAGCCTGCCATAGTGTGTAGTGTAGTGTAGTGTGTGCTTTGTACGGTGAAGTAGTTTGCCACACGTTTAAATGAATATGTTGCTCATAGTAATCATACAGTTAGGTCCATATATTTTGAAAAAATTAATCTTTTTTTTTTGTAATTTTGCCTCCATACACCACCACAGTGGATTTTAAATCAGTCAAAATGTGATTGAAGTGCAGAATTTCAACTTTAATTCAGGGGGATTGACAAAAGAATTGTAGTAACTGTTCAGGAAGACCCTGTTTGGTTGAGCTCAGGTGACTGGCTTGACCACTGAAGATTATCTCATTTCTTTGCCTTGAGAAACTCTTGGCTTGCTTTTGCAATGCAAGTTCAACACATGGAATCAACTCTAAATGTTTTGTCTGCTCAATCTGTCATGGAATAACAAAGAAAGAGAGTTTAATTGGCCATGAAACTACTTTTTAGTCAACTGTCCCATTGCTTATGAGCAGCTGATGGGGTCCTGTTTATAAAAATTGCTGTATATCCTAAACAGTTAATGCAGTCGCTTTTACAACCCTTCAAATTAAGCCTGAACATTTCAATCACATTTTTCAGTTTAATTTAAAATCCACTGTGGTTGTGTACAGAGGCAAATTTATCAAACAAGGTGTCATTGCCCCAAAACTTGTGGACCTATCTGTATAATAGAAACATTACATGGTACTAGTTGGCCCTGGAATTAGTAATACACCTGATACACAGACGATTAAAAGTCTTACCATTGCAGGACCTTAAGCATTTGAAGTCCTGGAGGAAGATGTACTTACTCTAGCAGAGGTGAGCAAGTTGTGACTGAAGTTGTATGGTTGGAGTTTACTGATATTTTGCTTTTAAAGCTGCCATGTGCCTGGCACACTTCTGGAGATATTTAAGCTTTAGTGAAAGTATGGCAGGTATCTGGAGTACTGTTTTTTCTTTAATATGATTGAATCAGCACTTAGAGGCTGAGGGTTTGTCATGTAAATGTATATGAAGCTGACCTGAAGTCTATCGTGATGGGATTCTTGTAGGTTTAGTATGCACATGGACAACTGTACGAACTTCATTCAAGAGAGACAAATTTGCACCAACTAAAATCCCAAGGAGTGTATATAAGGCTGACTTGATCTCCACCTAAAACAGGAATGTGTTGTCCTTGTTCCTGATTGACTTTTGTTGTTTACACCTTTCTATTTATTCTACTTTATCCCTTAGGGACTAAACTCATACTCAGTAATGCTCAGCGTCCTATTTATCCTGCAGGAGGAAAGCTGTCTCATGAGGTGTTTTTTTTATGTTGGGTTTTCTTTTTTTGAATAAAGGCAACAATACACTGGGCTGATGTTTTCATCGTATTATGTCTGTTGATATTTTATTTTATGTTTATTATTAACAAATCTTATTGAATGCCAACGCTGACAATAAATTGATCTTTTTAAGATGATAGTGCTGTATGTGCATGCAAAGGCAATTATTAGTTTTTTTTGTTGTTGTTGTTTTTTTTCAGTGTGCCATAGCTCTTCATTGTTGTCCATAAACTGTTAGAAACCCGTCTCTTGTTCTGAGAGAAGTGTTCTTTCAATGTCACGGACACACTCTCTAGAATAATTTTTTTCTTGCATGCAGAAATGCTCATTAGAATGTCAAATCTGTATGAATCCACTGCTGTACACAAACATGTGCAGTACTTATATGGTTGGAGTAATATTTCCTTTAAAAAAAAACTCTGTCTAATAGGCTGATGCTGTATTAGGATGCTATTTTTTAGTTTTGATCTAAAAAGGCCTCCATCTATCCATCCATAATTCACAAAAAATTATATTCCTCCTAGGGTATTGATCAGATTTTAGTGAAACTTGCATACAATGATCACCTAATTGGTCTTCACCCAAACTGTGCTCAACATCAAGGTAATATTTGTCATTTCACAGGGAAATGGGCTTTTCCATTTTCACAAGAATTACTACAAGAATCATATTGTAATGTTCATAAAAAGAGAGTTTGTGTGCCCCTCTGCCCTCTGTCATTAGATTTATTTATGGCATAATAATGTCTTAATGTAGGGCCAAGAAGAAAAGGCTGTTGTCCTGAATATGACTGAGCCTCCTTGGCTCCTGGGTGGATTGTAATTCTTGTTAGTTTGTGCAATACAGTCAATCAATGACAAAAAAATATCACTTTCTTTCTGTACTTTACACATTGAAATAACCTGTGAATTGTGATGGATTGTGAGCTGGATGAGCCATTACGTCATTGACATTCTAGTTTGGCTTTAACAATAACAGGAGTATATGAAATAAAAAGAATATTGTTCATCTTTTTTGTTAAATGTTGAGTATTGGAAAGGTATTGTGCCTCTTTAGAAACAACAGAAGTTCCACAGAGGAGGATTTCTAATGATATTGGGGATATCCTAATTTTTCATCTGTACCAGCAAGTTTGTACTCATTCAACAGTTTTTCATTAAAAAAACATCCATTGGGTCAGTATACCACAGAGGTATTTCTGGGTGAACTTGTACCCGTCCCCACTGGTTATTGTGACCCAGTTTTAGTGTTAATAGGCCCTTCCCCTACAGATGATAGCTATGGCCTGATGCATTTTGCTTTCAGAGTATCCGTGCACCCTCCACACTATCTTTTGAATATATTAAAGGAATTTCTTCATGTTTGGCAGAAATGTTCACTAAGATTCAAGAAATATTTTGGTGAACAAAGGGCACTGTCACTTCACTTCTGATCCATTCTTTTGATATTGATGTCCCTTGTGTGATCTGAGGGAATTTCATTGCATTCGGCATAGATGTTTGCTTGTACTATGGTAAACTGATAAGAATTCCCTAGTCAAAGATAAATGTCCATGTAAGAGATGTATTTTTGGCCAGTGCTCAAGAATTAATACAATATGATAAATTCATACAAAGGTCCTAAATGATGATTTTTTTTTTTTTTGATTATGATCTAGGTTAACTTCGCTGTGACATCATAATGTTCAGGAAAACAAAACAAAACGTATATGTCAGTGTCCTGTTCAGTGTCTGAACAAGAGGGGAGCATCCCCGCAAAATCTGAATCAGAATATTTTATTAATCCCAGGGGGAAAACTCTATACTCACCAACCATTTCATTAGGTACACCTATTCAGCTGCTCTTTAACGGAAATATCTGTCAATCAAATGGCAGCAACTCAATGCAATTAGGCATGTAAACATGGTTACAACAACCTGCTGAACTTGAAATGAAGAATCATAATTGGGAAGGAAGGTGATTTAAGTGACTTTGAATGTAGCATGGTTGTCTGTGCCAGACTGACTGGTCTGAATGTTTCAGAAACTGCTGATCTGCTGTTTTTTTCTCTGCACAATCATATCTTGGGTTTACAGAGAATGGTTCAAAAATGAGAAAATATCCAGTGCATGGCAGTTCTGTGGGTGAAAATGCTTTGGTGATTCCACACAATGGCCAGACTGCATCAAGTTGTTATGAATCTACAATAACTCAAATCACCACTTGTTACAACCAGGGTGTGCAGAAGAGCATCTTTGGATGCACAGAAAGTTGAACTGTTAAACAGATGGGCTGCAGCAGCAGACCACATCAGGTGCCACTCCTGTCAGCTAAGAACAGAAAACTGAGGCTACAGTTCACAGGGGCTCATCAAAATTGGACAGTGGAAGATTGGAAAAATGTTGCCTCGTCTGATGAGTCTTAGTTTCTTCTGCGACATTCGGATGGTAGGGTCAGAATTTGAAGTAAACAACTTGAATGCTTGGATCCATCCTGGTTTGTTTAAGTGGTTCAGGCTATTGGTGGTGGTGTAATGGTTGGGGGGGCATATTTTGTTGGCACACTGCAGGCCCCTTATAACCAACTGAATATCATTTAAATGCCACAGCCTACTACAGTGGTATTGCTGACCATGTCCATCGCTTTATGACCACCTTCTGATGGCTTCATCCAGCAGGATAACGTGCCATATCACAAAGCTGAAATCCTCTCAAACTAGTTTCTCGAACACGACAATGAGTTCACTGTACTCAAATGGCCTCCACAGTCACCAGATCTCAATCCAAGAGAGCACCATTGGGATGTGGCAGAATGAGAGACTGGCATCATGGATTTGAAGCTGGCAAATCTGCAGCAACTGTGTGACACTATCATGTCAATATGGACCAAAATCTCTGAGGGATGCTTGCAGCACCTTTTTGAAATCTATTACATGAAGAATTAAGGCAGTTCTGAAGGCAAAGGGGGGTCAAATCGGGTACTAGCAAGGTGTACCTAACAAAGTGGCGGGGCAGTGTATTTCACGTTTAGTCAGGTCCTCAATTGGTTACACTAATCTTGAGTACCCATCTTGAAACTGTGCTGATTGTGGAGATTGTCTGTCCTTCTGGGTTGGTGATGTAACAGAATCAGTTTTACTGGCCAAACAGAAATATACTTAATACACTTTTTAAATCTTTTAAAGACTCCACTACATATACAGTAGGTCTTGAAAGATATTGATCCAACTGACATCAGTTGGCAGAGGCATTCAACCACGACACAGTACTACTAGCTATTAGATCACTGTTGGGTTTTCTATGTATGTTGGGTAAAGTATATTGACCTATATTGACCCAGAGTGGGTCAATTTTGAAACCACTGTGCAGTAACTGCTTGTAAAGGCTTCTTTTCTGCTGTATATATTTTTCCACCAAGAGGAAGACAAAAAATTGATTTGCAGTCAATAACTTCTGTTAGTGGACCTCCACATTCAACTTACTAAAGTGGACAAAATATTTATTTTGACAAAAATAAAATCAGATTTAATAGGATTAACAGATAACATTAGTTCCCTGTAAGCAGGATTTAACTTACATGAGTTATCTATTTATTCCTGCAGCAGTGTGGCAAAGATAAATTTCTGCAAATTGTTTCAGTTTTGACAGCATCTCATTGTGTAAAATTTATATTTGAATTTCAGATCACAGATTAAAAATTAATTATTTTATGAGAGAGGACTATACTTTGTATGTTTCTAATTTCTTATCTCTCTTATTATAGGATGTGCACCTCCAAGTTAAAATGTCCCTTCCTGTTGCTGGCAGTGTCTCTCTGCTGCATGATGTTTCATGTAGAGGAGAAATGAGAGACAAAGGCAGTTGAGAGCTTCAAAGACTGCGGGTGACATTTAGTTCTCAGTATCTTCAAAGACCAGGCCCTCTTTTGTAGTTTTTCTTTTTGTGTATAATTAATGTAGTCCTTCCTGTGGATTTTTCTTTTCTATTTTCTTTTTTTACCCTCATTTTTGGAGCTGGATTAGAACAGCAGATTAAGGAAGTGCACCTTAATTTTCAATTTGCATTCTGGGGGGACTTCAAACTGCAGCTGCTGACAAGAATTTTCCAGTTGAGTGTACGCTGTGGAGAGGTTAGCAAGTGTTGGGGTGTGTGGTCATATGATCAAAGACTGGTTTCTGAGGAGAACAGTGAACTTCCATCTGGAGTGAATTTAGGCATTTAATTGACAAGACTGTCAATCTATAGTCCAAAGATTTGGAAATAGAAGGTCTCAACCTTCCCTGTTTTTAAAGGCAAGTAAAAACAGCCAGTTAATATTTTATTTTATTTTATTCATGAGAATTCTTAAATACAAATTTTAATTGTTATTTTATATCTGGGTTCAATTTGAAAGCATAGTGATATTTCACAGTTTTAAGGTTAGTACAGGATGGACCCTGTTTAAATGGATATATTCTTTTAAGTTGCAACTATACTAAGGAATAAATGCACCTTTGGCTGCTCCCTTGTATTTTCGCCAAGGGGTCACCAGAACCAGTCAATCCACAGCAGTAATTTGGCAGAGGTTTTACAATAGAGGCTCTTCCGGTTGTAACTCTCCGTAGCAGGAGGAGCTTGTGTCCCCAACTGGATTAGAACCAGAGACCTTCCACTGGTAAGGTGGATGTGTAGACTGCTGCACTACATAATCCATAACAAGGAGCTGGTAGCTAAAGCTGATACCTATACCGTCCATACACTCTGTGGTATATACATTCAATATCTGCTGAACAATACTCAGGATGTTTTAGGAGTCCGTGGTTGTCAGTTCCATCCTCTATGCTGTGGTGTGCTGGGGCAGCAGAATGAGAGTAGCGGACACCAACAGACTCAACAAACTGATCCGCAAAGACAGTAATGTTGAGGGTGTGGAGCTTGACTCTCTTACAGTCAGAGAGTCAAGTGTGCTGGACAGACACAGGTACACGTTCAGCATTTTTTAGTGCTTTCTGTTTTTGACGGTTTGCTATGGGGAATAAATGAGATCAATTCAGTGGGAAACCCACAAAGCTCGAAACCCTCGCTAACCTTCTTTTGAATGACTTGCCCTTCAAGCTGCCTAAGAGAAACTTGAGATACTGTAAATACACCAACTATCTGTCTAAATTGTACAGTGAGCCTCTGTCATCTACTTGGTAAACTGTAATTATTAATCAAAGATTAAATCAGCCATGGTGGCCTCTTTATTGTTCATCTCAGTTCAGTTTTATTTATATAGTGCCCTCAAGGCACTTTATACTGCAAGGTAAAGACCTTTCAATATTGGAGAGAAAGCCCCAACAATCATCCCCAATGAGAGAAGGCAAAAGTAAGAAGGAAGAACTCCCTTGTAACCGGAAGAGACCTCTGGCAGAACCAGGCTGAGGGAGCGGCAGCAATCTGTCTGCTGATTTAGTAACTACAGAATTCCAAACATCCTCCTCATGGCATGGGTTTCCATGGCCAAGCAGCTGCATGAAAACCTCACATCACCAAGCATAATGCCAAATGTTGGATGGAATGGTGTAAAGCACACCGCCACTGTACTCTGGAGCAGTGGAAATGCGATCTGTGATGCTTCTTATCTGAAGTCTGATGTACAGGTCTGGATTTGGTGAATGCCAGAAGAACGTTACCTGTCTGCATTGTGCCTACTATAATGTTTGGTGGAGTAAGGGCAATGCCATGGAGTTGTTTTTCTGGGATTGACCTGGGCCCCTTAGTTCCAATGAAGGGAAATCTTGATGCTTCAGCTTACCAAGATATTTTGGACAGTTCTATGCTTCCAACTAGGTGGGAACAGTTTGGGAAAGGCCATTTTCTGTTCCAACATGGCTGTGACCCAGTACACAAAGCAAGGTCCATAAAGGCATGGTTGGATGAGTTTGGGGTGGATGAACTTGCCTGGCCCTCACAGAGCCCTGACCTCAACCCTATCCAACACCTTTTAGATGACCTAGAACTGAGAATGTGAATCAGGCCCTCAACTGTCTGATCTCACAAATGCTCTTCTGGATGAATGGGCAAAAATTCCCACAAATACACTCCAAAATCTTGTAGAAAACCTTCCAGAAGAGTGGAAGCTACTATAGGTGCAAAGGGAGGACCAGCTTTGATTAATGATTATGGATTTAGAATGGGATGTCATAAAAGTCGTAGGCATTGTGTTGGTGGACGAATACGTTTGTCTGTGTAGTGTATGTGCTGTAGCCTCGCCTGCCAGAATGGAAGTGTAAGCTATGATATATTGCTGTGCTCATTTCATGTTAATGTGTGCAGTATTTCCCATTGGAAAGGACAAGTATAGAACTATCAGGCAAACTGCAAAGGGTTAGGTTTGCTTTTCAGACTGATGGGAAGGAATACATTATGTATCAACTGGAGAAAAAGAGAAGAAAATCAAGAGCAGGGAACAAGCTCAGACACAGGATGTCAGAGTGTTGCCTCATTTGGCCAAAAGTGATAAATTAATCTGAAATATTTGTTCAACAATGACATGTCACTCAGAGGAATGGCAACTCCTCAAAACCACTGCTAGCACAAAATAAAAGCAAAATATTGCTGTGGTTTGAAGGGGAATGCTTTTGATTTGTGAATTAACAAGTTTTGTGACCAGGAAACTCTATAGAAGTCTCTTTTTGTGACCCTTGTAGGCTTTAAAAGTGTTTGTAAAAAGCACTTTCTGCACAGACCAAGAAGGCAGAAAATGATGTACCTAATGCATTAGTTTAGCGTGTTTGAAACTGTCATCCATACATGTCCACATGGATTCCATTAATTCTTGCCCTTGCTCTTCATATTTGATTTTTTTTCCGTAAGCAAAAATGTTTACAACAAACTGCCATTTAAAGCTAAAAGACCATTTTTGAAATCACTGTAAAGAGGATAAAGGTAGCTAAAACTTTGTATGCATCTAAGATGTAAATTAGGAGTTCTCTTGTAGAGAACCAGCATTCCACTCACATACTTTTCTCTGCTTGTTATATAAATTAATGTATAGTTTGATGTCACTGTGACTGTATGCACCTTTCTGCACTACACATATTGCATGCTTGTATTTCCTGTCACATGTGAATATGTGTTCTGTGAAGTAGTTGTGAATGTGTTGCATAATTTTGCATGTTAAAACTGATTATCTAAAGTGTAAAAAAGCTGCTGTTGGAAAAAGTAACACTTCACTGAACAGGACAGACTGATTTGCATCTCTTAAATTAAACTTGTGACAAGCAGCTTCCTGCACTAAAGTCAACAATGTAATAGACCAGCAAAGGTCAGGGTGCTAACTTGCCTAGAAACTCGGGTTTGAAGGGGGCTGTTTGATGTTGGCAATATTGCTGTCCAAACACTTTGTCTAATTCTACTTGTCAACACACAGGTGAGAAAATTGCATCGCTGGTAATAAGATTGAGGAAAGTGTTGCATTAGCACCTTGAAGTGCAAATAGCTTCTTATATTGCCTATTAGACCCAGATAACCTGGTGAGGTGGAGGGTGATCATGCTGTTGTGTGTGGGTGGGGGAGGTTCAAGGAAAAGCATATTAGCTGTGTCAAAACAGTCAGAAAAAAGCACCAACTCCAGAGAATATAATTAGGAATGTTTTTCTTTTTTTTTCTCTATCCCTTTTTCTGTCTGCGTTTTAATCTGCTATTGATGAAAGACAGGTTATTTGTTTCTTCAGCTGCATACTCTGTGCAATATCCTGTCGCCCTGGCTGCCTGCAAAAAGAAATATCTGCCATCCCTCCTATCCTCTCTCTTCTCCCTCTGGGCTTTGCATTATAAAGAGATTTCATCTCGTCCACCTTTAGCCAGGTTTTGCCTTTGATATTATTTATTAGCACCGGTATTGAACAGTTCACGGAGCAAGAACCTTGAATGGACCCTCTCGTCGACTTCTCCCCACAATCAATACTGTTCCACATTACGTATACATCAGCTCAGAGTGCAATATCGTTCGCTCTCAACCTGCGGCCTAATTAAAAAGATAAGCGGCTTCGTTTGAAGCTCGCTTTAATAGGCCGCTGCCTTGTTTCTACGCATGAATATTGAATAGAATCCTGACTTTGCTTGAGATTCAGCTCATTTTGTGTAGACTACTCTGACAAGAGGAAGTGGATTGAATCTCTTGATACTGTTAGGCCAGGATCACAGTGCACCAACTTGGTTGGTTAATATTTTTTTTATTTTGTGTTCTCTGCAATGCAATGCACTCTATTACATGTATGGACTAAGAGAGGTCTGTAAGATGTTGTGATTTTTTAAAAAGATCACAGCATTTTGTATCATGTCTCAGCATTTTGAAAAGTTTGCTATTTATTAATGAAGTGGAAGAAGGTGCATGGAATTAGGGATTTTGTTGTTCATCAGTCCAAAAACTGCATTTCCTCAATTGGCCACTTGAAGCAGGAGTCAAAACAAAGAAGTGATTCAATACCCATAGACTTCCATGTTAAAACCACCGAATTTTGCAACAGAAGTAAACGTGTTATAGCCTGAACAAATGAGTTTTGGTCTGGCTTATTTAGACTATCTTGAAAAATGTACAGAAAGCAATATAAATGTATTATTTTAAAATTTTTTGTAAAATCTCCTCTATCACGGGAGGGTTGCATCAGGAAGTGCATCTTTGGGCAAAGTCTGTGTGAAATTACCGACATGGATTCATCTGCTATGGTAACCCCTTGGAGAACTACAAGGGAGTGGATAGCCAAAGATACTTTTAAACATTTTTATTCTAAGTTTCACATACTTATTTTTTTTTTTTTTTGGCTTAAAGTTAGGGGCCTGGCCATTTACACTGAAAGGTAGAGACTGACACAGTTAACCTGCAGCTCTCTGCTAGGCCTCACCTCTGCTAATCTGAGTCACTTCCCTCAACTTGTTGAATGTGTTAATGGTATATTGGTGTAATGGAGTATTTTTTTAATGCAATCAAATCTGGCAAATATATATCTTGCTGTGGTAAACTGAATAAAGAGTCAGTGGAAGAAGTCTGTTTTCAAGTTTTAGTGAATGAGTTTTTAGTATGTTACTTGTTTGTAAGTTAGTATTACTTAGAAAGTATTTGTGTCTGTGTGGTGCAGTATAACACAGTTTATGGCTGCATCTTGCCACTGCACTTATGCAAATATGGTCATTTTTGTCTCCCACCGCCCCCCCCAAAAAAAAAACAAAAAACAAAGCAGTGGCCAAATGCTAATGTTAAGGCTTCAAAATGGGGCTTCACAAACCAATGGGAGATGTCACACTGGCTGTGTTCATCTTTTATATACAGTTTATGGTATCAACTGCAGCTTCTACAATTAACATTTCTATACAGCTCATTTTCATTGACTATTAGGTTTTAATGTGAGAATCACATTACGAGATTTTTGTTTTGAAATATTTAGCAAGTCAGCTTGAACAATGGGACATGTAGAGCCTCAAATATTTGTACAAACCATCTGTCCATGACAACATAACTCACACATATAAAAATAGTCTGCTACCTTCAAACTTTGCTTCGCCACAGTGGAAGTTTTTAAGTTTGTAAATCCTAAATAAAGTAAATATACTCATGTATTACTCACCTGATAAAAGTAGGATCTGAACAATTCAGAGTTTACCACCTGTGAAGTACATATCAACTTGGTTGTTTGGTTCTTTCCTTCATGCACAGTTGGTAAAGAAGAAGAAGAATGTGGAAATGTATTTCTATATACAAGTATCTGTAGATGAATATGTGTCATTTGTAAACAAGTGGCTGACATGTCATATTTTATGTTTATAGTCCGCTTTCGGTCAGAGTTCTGTTGATTAATTGTGTTTGAGAAGGGCTCTGGCTGCAGGCAAGTAAATGGTCCACCAGAAGAAACAAAAGAGGAATGCATTGGCCAAAATGAAATTTTACAACTTTCTGATATCCTCTGACACTGATCAATCTTTTAAAAATGTGTCTGTTCATAGTCAGATGATAAACAATGACCAGCTAAAAACTTAAGAGTAGAGTAAGAGACAGCCAATCAAATCACAGCTAATGTCAGTATTTGTGATATGTTTGTCCTTTCTGTACAATGGCTCATTCTGTCCATTGTATTTCTGTTATTTAGTCTTGTGAAGGATGATTGCTATCCTTTCATCTCATAACTAAAGATGTGCAGCTGATTGGGAATGTGATGTGAGGATATCGATGTTTATTGATCATAATATAATTTAGAGCCAGTGTGTTTTCAGACCCTGATCACTGAAAAGCACACTGGAGAGTAATCTGTCAAAACTTGAGCTGTTGGAGTTTGGTTTTGATTATTAGAAGTAAAACGAGATGGTTTCAGGCAGTGATAACTGACACTTAAATTAAGGCAGCTAGAGATTTGGAGAATGGCTGATCACTTTTTATTACACTATTATGATTACATGTTTTTGACCATGATCTTATTAATAAAATTAGCAGGTTTACAGTGAGAGTATAAGATAACTACACTACTTGCAATAACACTGTAACATTTTTCCAAGCCAAGACTGGAAATGTAGACCTGAGCCTCTAATATAATGTCCAACAATTAGTGGTGTAATTTGAGGTGTAATGATAATTACAATGCCGCAGGCCTTCAAGCATGGCTGTAGACTTTAAGTTTTGCTAAAGAAAAGTCATTATATAGAGTGGTATTACTTGTTTGATGACAAGCAATTATCAGGATTTTTTTTATCAAACCCATAATCCATTAAAATATGACAAACTGAAGGATTAAATCAGTGGATATGTAGGTGGGTGAGTCAGTCTTTTTCCACTTAAATCACTCTCTTTTAAAAGCATTAACTGTCATAGAAAAACTGGTCACAACTCATTTTTTGCAGCTTATTTTAAATGCTAATGGCGTACTGAGTCTTTTCAAAGTGCTTTTGTACATGTTACCAAACTTCTGTCTAG
Organism: Etroplus canarensis; assembly: GCA_015106775.1. Taxonomy (NCBI): domain Eukaryota; kingdom Metazoa; phylum Chordata; class Actinopteri; order Cichliformes; family Cichlidae; genus Etroplus; species Etroplus canarensis. The sequence goes on from VUQH01091267.1 coordinate 58,273, forward strand.
ACCAGCCTTCATGTGGCCTCCACTGAAGAAGAGGAACTGATTAAATTGTAATGCTGATAAAAGCTGCTTGATTTTGTAAACTGAAGAATTTCTTAGATGATGCATAAGCCTTGGTGTAAGGTTAGGTAAGGTGTTAAGGGCTCTCTGACTAAACAAGAGATTAAGTTTTCTTAACATCTTATTGTCAGTATAGAGTAGTATTGAATACTCATGGTCAGCAGTTGTAAGAGAAGTGGGGAATGAAAGAGCAGTGAGACAGAGGGAAGGGTGTCAATCAGGTTCCAGCTGTGTTTGGTGTGATTTAAACTGCCAGCCTCAGCAGTTTATCTCCTATACTCTGCATGTTATCTCTCAGTAATCTGACTGCAATCAGAGAGAAGAAAGGGAGGATAAAAAAAACAAATTCTCCATAAACCTACAAAAACCAACAAAAGGTGAGTCTAACCCTCCATACAGCATCAGCATCAGCTGGAGCAAGTAGGCAGCAAGTGTGTGTGTGTGTGTGTGTGTGTGTGTGTGTGTGTGTGTGTGTGTGTGAAAGACAGATACTTGGATCCACCACCAAAGCACATTCCTCCAGACGCGTGGCTAGGCCATCGCAACCCTGACTACCAGCTGTTGATAGAGAGAGCTGTCCAACACACACACGCGCGCGCGCACACACGCACACACGCTTCCTGATAACACACAGAGAAGTGCATGCAAACACACAGGCATGCATATTTTTACCACTCCAACTGTGCCTTCTTGTCTTTTTCCCAGCCCAGTGAACACGAGTAGGAATGTGCGCACACACAAACACATACACAGTCACGCTCGGTCACACACACGCACATACTCGCTCTCGCTCCACTGCCGGCTGGCGTGGGCCCAAGTCCTGCATAAGGGCTCTGCCAAGACAGATATGTTCACCAGTTAACTGGCTGCTGCCACCACCAGCCGCCTCCGTCAGCCACATGTATACACACACACACACACACACACAAACACGCTCAAGGAGGTGAGGATTGACTCTATTATAAAATAGACAACAGTGCGCACTTTTATTTTACATTTTTGGCCCAAAAGTAATATAAACTGTGAGCAGTATTGAGCTATATTCTCTAACTTGCAAAACTATAATGTCTCTTTTATGACCCTTGTCAAAAGCAAATAGAAAGAATATAAACTAAAAACAACACAGCCTTTGTCCCTCTGCCCTAAACTGTCCTTCTTCTGTGACTGTATTGCTTCAGACAAGGTCTCCAACTGATCTTTCCATCCATTTTTGGGGCAGCAGTTTAAGCAAAGCTGCCAAGTCCTCCCTGTCCCTGGCCACCAGCTCTCTTGAGGATGTTTCCTAGCCAGCCAAAGAAGTATAATTTCTCCTGCATGGCCAGGGTCTTCCCTGGGGTCTCCTCTAGGTTGAACATGCCTGAGACACTTGGCCAAGTTGGTGTTCAAGAGGCATTCTAGTCAGATGCCCATACCTCCTCTACTGGCTTGTTTCAGCTTATAAGCACTGTCTTATCTCCTTATCTCTAAGCAGAAGACCAGAGATCCTTCAGCGAATGCTAAATTGGGGTGCTTGTATCTATGATCTTATACTACCTACTACACTGCCTACAGCTTTTAGCCATAGGTGAGGGTAGCAACGTAGATTGCCAGATCGCCTGGTCATGGCAGACACCGTACCATCTGTCTGTCCACCTCCACTCTCTCCCCCAGTACACCACAAGATACCTGAGCCCCAGTGTTTCCAGGATCTATGTTGTCAGTAGATAGGATCGCCATGGCAAATTGGTCCTAGGTAAGGAACCAGACTGTGATTTCAAAGATGCCCATGATTTATAAAAAAACAAAGAGAGAAAAAAAGAGATTGAGGACCAGATATCTCAGATAATAGATATTTTGCCTTGGATAGGATTGTATTGGTGCCCAGCCCCTGAGCCAGGTCTGGAGGATTGGGTTTTTAGCAAGCATGTGGTGGCTGGGCTTTTAACCATGATTCCTGGCCACAGGAATCAAGGAAGGAGCCACATGGGACTGCCTTCCTGTGGGCCCACCTACTGGTGGTGTCAAAAGGGTCTGGCGTGTTTGGATCGAGTGGCAATTGCAGGTGGAGGGCTTGGTTGTCCCTCTCTGATAAAACTGACTCTAGGGATACCAGCTCTTCCAATCAAATCCAATTAAACAAAATGATTCAGCTTTTAGTGACATTTTCACAAGCTACACTGTTGCAGGAATCTGTGTTAAGGCTCAAGATAGTTCTTTATTGGAATGGATAGGGTTATGATACTGCAGAATACATTTTTTTTTCTAAATGATATAAATATATCCTACCTGATGATGCTGCGTGACAAGTATATTAACAAGATCCAGGTTTTAAAAGGACCTGTGGAAAAGGAAGAATTCCTGATGACTGCCAAGTCCTCCTGCTTACTCATTAGTTTTAACCATGAAGGTGATCTTTCTTTAATTTTAAGAATCATAGTTTCCTTAGCTTATGTAGACCTTTAAAGAACACTTTGTCATGTTTGAAACTGTCATACGGGTAGTTATGGAATGCACACAATCTTCTTTGATAAACTGTTATTTTTTTATTTAGGCATAAGGACTTGTTGCAACTTTCTGTTTTGTGGATTTTTTGAATGATAGGAAACTGAGGTTTAAATAGTCCAACGTTCAGACCATGTTAAAGTGCCCCAGATATTCTAGGTGCAGAAAAATGTGCTGGCTATATCCAAAATTTTAATTTGTCGTTTCTTTGTCTTCTACAGCATATTGTCTAAATCCTTTTGCTCATTGTAAAGCACTTATCATTAAATGCACTCAAATCCTACATGAAGAAAGTTGAGTTGAGTTCAACTGCATGACCTAAGTGCAAAGGATAGATTTACAGTTGCAGTTATCAAGTTGAGTTATCATCCTGGTTGCAGATGGTGTAATGCTGACACCTCTGATGACAATTCTTCAGCATCCTGATACAATCATAAACTGTCTGCAAGTTGTTGCACAGGTCATATCGATATTCTGCCCAGCAGATGTTTTAGAAGTCAGAAGGTCAGGGTGAAACTGCCTACATGCTACATAAACTTCCCTTTCATGCCCTGAAATCAAACCTGTTAAATGAGGTCAGCTGCTGGGTCACTTTTGCGTTTCCTTCATCGCACTCATCCAGTCAGATGGAGACCCTCAGATTTTCTCTGGCTCCCTCTGAATGTCAATGCGATATTGTCGATTTTCTCCGGGGTCACGGATCAGGAGGCACCAGCTCTGTGCTCCCCTGCCACAGAGATGGGAGGGCTACTGATGGCTGCGTGGTGCTTGGCGTATCTTGACGGACACAGTGTGTGATTTGCAGCGACAAGCGGAACAAATGTCGGTAATGAGGTCACCTTGGCCGCTAGATCTGTGTCCGACTTTCAAACCTGATCTCCTCCTCTATCTCCTACACACACACACACACACACATGCACACACACACATGCACACACACACGCATACATACACAACACTTCAGAGAAAAATCACATAGTACACAGAGCCATGTGAATGAAAATGAGATGTTTGGGATGGAGTAAAAGGTGATTGACAGTTCAACAGATCTGCTTATCTGTATATATATTTTTTTAATTCCAGTAAAAAACAACAACATACAAATAATACAGCTCTTAGAATAGTAAATATAAAAAATGTTTTTAAGCTCGTAAGAACTATTTTAAAAATTACATATTAGAATTACAAACCCCATTTTCAGAAAAGCTGTGATAATTTCAAAAATGCAATAAAAACAAAAATCAGTGATATGGTAATTCACGTGAGCCTTCATTCAACTAACAAAAGTGCAAGGAAGAGATTTCCAATAGTTTTAATGAAGAACTTCATTGTATTTTGTAAATATACACAACTTCAGAACTTTATGGCTGCAACACACTCAACAAAAGTTGGGACAGAGTTCAAATCAAAAAGTGCACCTAATATTCACTCAACACTGGTTTGGAAGACTCCACATTAAGCAGGCTAACTGGGAGCAGGTGTAGTATCATGTAGCTTGGGTATAAAAGTGGCATCCATCGAACACTCAGTCTTTGCAAGCAGGGATGGATCATGACTCATTTCTTTGTGTCAAAGTTTTTGAGAGAATTGTTTGTCAGTTCAAAAGGCACATTTCTCAGTGCGAGATTGCAGAGAATTGAAGTCTTTCAACATCTACAATGCATAGTATTGTGAAAAGGTTCAGAGAATTCAGAGACATCTCAGTGTGAAAAGGACACAGTCAGAAACCACAGTTGAATGCTATTTAAGCCCTCAGGTGACACCGCCTAAGAAGATGTTATGCAAATATAGAAATCTGGGCTGAGAAGTACTTCGGAAAACCATTGTCACTTAACACAGTCAGTCACTGCATATAGAAATGAAATTTGAAACTGTATTATGCAAGGAGGAAGCCATACATCAACTCTATTCAGAAATACCTCTGAGTTCTCTGGGCTTGAGCTCATCTCAGATGGGCTAAAAATCTATGGAAATATCTTTTGTCAGAAGAGTCCACATTTCAGCGGGTTCCATGTATGTGAGGGTACCACTAACTCTGAGGTGCATATTAATATTTGAGAGCCATATGCTGCTATCAAGGTGACGTCTCTTTCTGGGACGTCCATGCTTATTTCAGCAGGACAGTGCCAGACCACATCCTGAATGCTGCAGCATGGCTTTGTGGACACAGAGTGTTTGTGCTTGACTGGTGAATCAGACAGTGGACCATGGACTACTGAGCAGCTCAAGTGTTATATCAAGCAAGAATGGACAAGATTTCCAATTGCAAAAATACTACAAATAGTGTAATAAAAAGAAATGTGATGTAACACAATGGTGCCTTTGTCCCAACTTTTCTGGGGTTTGCAATATTTAAGCACCCAATTTTCTTAAACTTAATGCATGTCAATGTTGAAAGCCTATGAGTACTGTGTATATATGAAGGAATAAAGGTCAGTATCTGAAAGATGAGACACCTAGGCAAATTAAACACCATTTAGATTAGAACGTTGGTCTGTGCAGTTTTTTTAAAAAATTATATATTCGAGATTCAAGAGAGCTTTATTGTCATTTCGACTACATATAGCTGGCGCAGAACATAGTGAAATGAAATAGTGTTTCTCCAGGACCTGGTGCAACATATAGACATGTAAAC